>JAJQKJ010002903.1:0-128642 GCA_029574335.1 Rana kukunoris
TCCCCCCCCTTCCGGTGCCGTCTTCCGTCTCCCCCCCCCTCCGAGCCGTCTTCTCCCCCCCCCTCCGTGCCGTCTTCTCCCCCTGTCCGTGCCGTCTTCTCCCCCCCTCCGTCCCGTCTTCTCCCCCCCACCCCCCGTCTTCTCCCCCCAGTGCTGTCCACCCTTTTCTCCCCCCCCCCCATTAGATGTTTTTGATGTCTTTCCCCACCCCCCCCAGTAGATGTCAACCGCCCCCCCCCCCCACGTGTGATGTCTTCTCTCCCCGCCCCCCTCCCCCCCCCCCCCCCCCCCCCCCCCAGTGATGTCTTCCTCCCCCCCCCCCCCCCCAGTGACCCCCCCCCCCCCCCCCCCTGATGTCTTTCCCTGTCCGTGCCTCTCTTCACCTCGGTTGCTGTCTTCTTCCCCTCTGTGCCATCTTTTTCCCCCCTCCTCCGTGCCGTCTTCTTCTTCCCCCCCCCTCCGTGCCGTTCTTCTTCCCCCCCCCCCTCTCCGTGCCGTCTTCTTCTTCCCCCCCCCCCTTCCGTGCCCCCCTCCCCCCCCCCCCCCCCCCTCTCTCCGTGCCGTCTTCTCCCCCCCCTCTCCGTGTGCAGTCTTCTTCCCCCCCCCACCCTCTCACCCACCCACCCCCCCCCCTTCTTCCGTGCCGTCTTCTTCACCCCCCCCCCCCCTCTCCGTGCCGTCTTCCCCCCTCCCCCCCCCCCTCTCCGTGCCGTCTTCTTCCCCCCCCCCTCTCCGTGCCGTCTTCTCCCCCCCCCCCTCTCCGTGCCGCTCGTCTCTTATTCCCCCCCCCCCCTCGTCTCCGTGCCAGTCCTTCTCCCCCCCCCCCCCCCCTCCCCCCCCCCCCCCTCCCCCCCCCCCTCTCCGTTGCCGTCTTCTCCCCCCCCCCCCCCTCTCCGTGCCGTCCTTCTTCCCCCCTCTCCGTGCCGTGTCTTCTTCCCCCCTCTCCGTGCCGTCTTCTTCCCCCCTCTCCGTGCCGTCTTCTCCCCCTTGATTTATCAGAATGGAGAGCGTAGGAGCCGCTAAAACTTGCTCCTACCTTTTTCGAATGGACAGAGTCGGTGATCACCGACTGTCCATTCACATAACTGTAACATAGTAACCTGTGTTTACAATGCTTCAGTTTATGAATGGAGAGGAGCTTCTCTCCATTCATTTCTAGCTGAGGCCCCAGAGAAAGGGACTGGGGAATCTGTGTCCTTAGTCCCTTTCTCTGTCTTAAAGGGGAGATCTCAGAGGTCTGTTAAGACCCCCCCGATATCTCACCAAAGACCCCCCAACAGGGCTGATTAAAGGGAAAAAAAATATATATATATTTTTTTTGCAATAAATAAATAATTAAAAAAATTAAATGTAAATAATAATAATTAAAAAAAAAACACCGACATGACAATCCACTAATAAAAAATAAAAAAACACTGTGAAAAAAATGTAAAAAATAAAAAAATACTGTCACATGACATTAAATAAAGTATCGGTACTTGTTCTCGGTCTCAGTGTTAGGGGGTCTTTCCTAGTTGTAGATATGACTTTGTTACTTTTCAGGTGTAGACGCCGCCGACGCCTGCAGGTGAATGTTGATATTTAATACCCCCGGGGGAGGCGATTTTTTTAAGGTTGCACAACCTTGTTCCTGTGGATGAGATTAGACGCCATGTGATGGTTTGTTGACTCTTCTCGGAGGTTGCTCAATCTTTGTTCCCGTCTCTCTCTCTGTGAAGTGCGATGACAGATTGTCGTTATTGTTTGTTCCTTACAACATGTTCTCTATTTATTTTTTCCCGCGGTCGCATTGTTTTGTTGTTTTGGATTCTGACCCGTGTTTGTATTTTTACGTAACGAGCCTTGTTGTTGCCATTTTGCTGTCAGTCCCTTTATTAGTCAGGGGTGCTCAACCTTTTGGAGAGCAATGGCTACTTAAGCGGCTTGGTAACCGGTCACGGGCCGCAATGCGTAGAGGGGGTGCGTGGCAGCCCAATCTACTCCCCTTTGTTACTTTAACCACTCCCCCCCCCCCCCAAAATGACGGCGGCAAAGTGGTTTCAATATCCTGACCAGACGTCATATGACGTCTTCAGTATATTGAGCCGCTGCGCGGATCGTTGTCAGTCTGATACCCCACAACACCGATCTGGGTAAAGCCTCTCTGACGGAGGCTCTTTACCACATGATCAGCCGTGTCCAATCGCAGCTGATCACGATGTAAACAGGAAAATCTCTCAGACACGAGTAGAAGAGAGCCGATCGGCTGCTCCTCTGACAGGGGGAGGTTTGTGCTGATCGATTATCAGCGCAGCCCCCCCAAGGAAGTCCACACTGGACCACCAGGGATGCCTACCACATGTATGTCACCCTAGACCAACAGGGATGCCAATCAGAAATGAATGGATGCCATTCCGTGCTGCCTCGTCGGTGCCCAGCATGGATGCCACCTCGTCGGTGCCCAGCATCGTTTACCTCGTCGGTGCCCAGCATCGTTTACTTCGTCGGTGCCCAGCATCGTTTACCTCGTCGGTGCCCAGCATCGTTTACTTCGTCGGTGCCCAGCATCGTTTACCTCGTCGGTGCCCAGCATCGTTTACCTCGTCGGTGCCCAGCGTCGTTTACCTCGTCGGTGCCCAGCGTCGTTTACCTCGTCGGTGCCCAGCGTCGTTTACCTCGTCGGTGCCCAGCGTCGTTTACCTCGTCGGTGCCCAGCGTCGTTTACCTCGTCGGTGCCCAGCGTCGTTTACCTCGCGGTGCCCAGCGTCGTTTACCTCGTCGGTGCCCAGCGTCGTTTACCTCGTCGGTGCCCAGCGTCGTTTACCTCGTCGGTGCCCAGGTCGTTTACCTCGTCGGTGCCCAGCGTCGTTTACCTCGTCGGTGCCCAGCGTCGTTTACCTCGTCGGTGCCCAGCGTCGTTTGCCCATCATCGGTACCCATCGTCGGTGCCCATCATCGGTACCCATCGTCGATGCCACCTCGTCGGTGCCCTTCAGTGAAGGAGAAAAACTTACTTATTTACAATGTTTTGTAACAAACAAAAAAGTGCAACAGTGCTAAAAATTGGTCTGGGAAGGGGGGTAAGTGTCCCCCGGTATGGAAGTGGTTAAATTATTATTTCTTTGTGTATTGGTGGTAGGCGTCTGTAAACTGCCTCTTCTGAGAGGTAAATGGAGGTTCCGATTGGGTCGGACTGGCCGCGTGAAAGGGGCCTAAGGCTGCTTTCACCATGATGCTCTGCGGCTGCTGGTTGGATGGACAGACCCTTGAATATTTAGATTTATATCTCTTGGGTTATTGGCGCCCCTTAGATGATAGTAGGTCAGGGGTGCCCAACCTTTTGAAGAGCGAGGGCCACTTGGGCAACTTGGTAACCAGTCGAGGGCCACAGTGATGCGTCGCAGCTACTCGATAGGCCCTCCGATCCGCCCAGATGAAAGTGGGACAAACTCCTTCTTTCGGGTTGGAGGTAGGTTGCACAAATGTTGCTCAGAAATTCCGACGAGCCGAGAAAAAATGAAGTACAATGATTCCGAGCATGCGTAGAATTTTTGTGCTATGGAAATTGGATACACACAATCAGAATTTCCGCCAAGAACTTTTGTTGTCGGGAAAATTGAGAACCGGCTCTCAAACGGCATAAGACTACCTTGACACTAATGTTCTGTGGTTTACCCACGCCGTGAGCGCATCGTAGTGCGCCTGTGTCTATCCTGCGGGTTTTTCCTGTGGCAAAAACTGGCGCTGTAGAGGAAGCATCGGCTTATGGGCGCTCTGCGCCGCAGCCGCTTTATCGCTCCACCACCGGCTTCATTCACAACACTGATGGTATGGCGGGTCGGCAACCTGCGAGATCTGGGCCTGCCAACCCACCATTCCAGAGCAGGAGGTCGCGGGTCACATGTGTCATCTCCGAGCCTCTGGTTGGCCACCCCTGTAGTAGGTGCTGGCGACACCAGGGATGTTTTGGCAATGGGAGGGTCTGTGCAACTATCAACAGCCCCCACCACCCCCTACATACACAAGGGTTGCCATGATGGAGGGTCTGTACAACTATCTGTAGCCCCCATGACACCCACCACCCCCTACATACACGAGGGTTGCCATGATGGAGGGTCTGTACAAATATCCGCAGATTCCTCTGTGGTGCCCACCACCCTCTACATACATGAGGTCTGCCATAACTAGGGAAGGTCTGTACAATCAACAGCCCCCTCTATGGTGCCCACCACCCCCTACATACATGAGGGCTGCCATGATGGAGGGTCTGTACAACTATCTGTAGCCCCCATGACACCCACCACCCCCTACATACATGAGGGTTGCCATGATGGGGGGTCTGTACAACTGTCCACAGATTTCACTATGGTGCCCACCATCTTCTATATACATGAGAGGGCTGCTGTGCAACCATCCACAGCCCCCACTATGGTGCCAACCACCCCCCCCCCCTAGGCCAATGGTTGGCCACCCCTGTAGTAGGTGCTGGAGGCACCAGGGATGTTTTTGGCAATGGGAGGGTCTGTGCAACCATCCACAGCCCCCACCACCCCCTACATACACGAGGGTTGCCATGTTGGAGGGTCTGTACAACTATCTGCAGATTCCTCTGTGGTGCCCACCACCTTCTACATACATGAGGGCTGCCATGACTAGGGAGGATCTGTACAACCATCCACAGCCCCCACTATGGCACCCACCACCCCCCTACATACATGAGGGCTGCCATGACTAGGGAGGGTCTGTACAATCAACAGCCCCCTTTATAGTGCACACCACCCCCCCCCCCCCAGGAAAATGGTTGGCCACCCCTGTAGTAGGTGCTGGAGATGTTTTGGCAATGGGAGGGTCTGTGCAACTATCCACAGCACCCACCACCCCCTACATACACAAGGGTTGCCATGTTGGGGGGTCTGTACAACTATCCACAGATTCCACTATGGTGCCCACCACCTTCTATATACATGAGAGGACTGCCATGACTAGGGAGGGTCTGTACAACCATCCACAGCCCCCACTATGGCACCCACCACCCCCTACATACATGAGAGGACTGCCATGACTAGGGAGGGTCTGTACAACCATCCACAGCCCCCACTATGGCACCCACCACCCCCTACATACATGAGGAGTGCCATTAAGAAAGGGTCTGTACAACTATCCACAGCACCCACCACCCCCTACATACGAGGGTTGCCATGATGAAGGGTCTGTACAACCATCTACAGCCCCCAATATGGCACCCACCACCCCCTACATACATGAGAGGGCTGCCATGACTAGGGAGGGTCTGTACAACCATCTACAGCCCCCACTATGGTGCCCACCTCCCCCCGGGCCACTGGATGGCCAGCCTTGTAGCAGGTGCTGGAGGCACCAGGATTTTTTTTGGCAATGGAGTGTCATTGTAGAGAGGGGATTGGAACTTTCATTCTTCAGCGTTCACGAATCTCACATTCCAATATTTATTGCATTGGTCCTTTTCCTCGTGATACTCAGACATGAAAATATTGTCCTTAGGTGGGGTGTGAAGACCTCTTTGGCCTTCTAGTAGAGGGTGGGAAGAACGGGTCTTGTTGCCCACATTGACTGATCCGGTTCCTTTTCCTTCCCCCCCATATTATACAGATCGGTAAGGGCACAGTTGATTGGTTGGCACGTATTGGTTGAGTTGAGAGGTATCTTGATATGGGGTGGTCTTACCCCGAAGGGTCCCGACACGCTTACATACACATACAAGGGCCAATTTATAGACCGGATCGGACTAACCTGCCAGTTTTGGTCATTTTGAAGGTCTCTGATTGTCCGACTGTTTTTCTGGAGGACCTTCTTGTGTAATGGACCTTTTTGGAAGTCTTGTGAATTTTTGGGGGGGATTTTTCTGATGAACTTGTGGTCTGTGTGAACCGCCCCCCCCCCCTCTCGGCATAACAGACGCTAATCCCCCCCCCCCCCCCACCCTGGCCACATTGGTGTTTGTGTTGTGGCTTCCCAGTGTCCTTGTTGAGCCCCCACTGGACCAAATTCTAAGATGGAGGTCTCCAAACTTTCTTAAAGGGCCAGTTTGTCCTTCAGACTTTAGGGGGGCCGGATTGTGGCCGTTGGGAGTAGAAAACGTCCCGGCATGGGTGGGAATAAACATCACCCCACTTGGTATTGGGGGAGCAATAGTGCCCCATTGTTGGTGTCGGTGAGAGAAATGGCGCACCATCAGTTGGCAGAATGTCTCCTAATCAGTGGGGGGGGGGGGGATAGTGAGCAAGCAGGACAACCAGGCAAGCAAAGGGCCACATCCGGCCCCCGAGCCGCAGTTTGGAGACCACTGGAGGTTTTTAGATTCTTTTGGTGTTGGACAAGCCTTGTCATAGACCCCCCCCCCCCCATGTCCTCGTTGAGTTCCCTTGCCCCCCTTTACCCCGCGTTTTGTGTCTTAGATTGCAGTCGGCCTGATGGATCTCGTCAGTTGATGGTTTTGGATTCCCGGGAATGTTAGGAAATCGGGTCCAGTCTGTTGTTTGATCCTCGCTTCATCTGTCTCCGATACAAATATGCAAATCGGAATGACTGCACCACTAGAGAATCCGTGGGCTGGAGTCTGGAGAGGCGGCCGCAGGCTTTCCTGTTTATCTTCTGTCCTTGGAGGAAGTGTAGGTGGATGGAATGTCCGATGTGACTCCTGGTTCCCAGATGCTTCCTACCTGTAGTCTGGGGGTCCCATCCCTGGAGATCTCCACATTGATACCTGTGAGGAGTCTGAACGATCATCCACAGACCCCACTATGGTGCCCACCACCCCCTACATACCTGAGAGGGGGGGGGGTCTGTACAACCATCCACAGCCCTCGCTATGGTGCCCACCACCCCTACATACCTGAGAGGGGTCTGTACAACCATCCAAAGCCCCCACCCCCTACATACCTGAGGGGGGTCTGTACAACCATCCACAGCCCCCACTTCCATGGTGCCCACCATCCCCTACATACCTGAGAGGGGTCTGTACAACAATCCACAGCCCTCGCTATGGTGCCCACCACCCCTACATACCTGAGAGGGGTCTGTACAACCATCCACAGCGCCCGCCCCCTACATACCTGAGGGGGTCTGTACAACCATCCACAGCCCCCACTTCCATGGTGCCCACCATCCCCTACATACCTGAGGGGGGTCTGTACAACCATCCACAGCCCTCGTATGGTGCCCACCACCCCTACATACCTGAGGGGTCTGTACAACCATCCACAGCGCCCACTCCCCATGGCACCCACCACCTCCTACATACCTGAGGGGGGGGGGGGCTGTACAACCATCCACAGCCCCCACTTCCCATGGTGCCCACCACCACCTACATACATGAGGGCTGCCATGATGAGAGGGGTCTGTACAACCATCCACAGCCCCCATTTCCCATGGCGCCCACCACCACCTACATACCTGAGGGGGGGCTGTACAATCATCCTAAGCCACCACCCCCTACATACCTGAGAGGGGTCTGTACAACCATCCACAGCCCCCACCCCCCCATGGCGCCCACCACCACCTACATACCTGAGAGGGGTCTGTACAACCATCCACAGCCCCCACCCCCCCATGGCGCCCACCACCCCCTACATACCCGAGGGGGGGCTGTACAATCATCCTAAGCCACCACCCCCTACATACCTGAGAGGGCTCTGTGCAACTATCCACAGCCCCCACTTCCCATGGCGCCCACCACCCCCTACATACCTGAGGGGGGGCTGTACAATCATCCTAAGCCACCACCCCCTACATACCTGAGAGGGGTCTGTGCAACTATCCACAGCCCCCACTTCCCATGGCGCCCACCACCCCCTACATACCTGAGGGGGGGGGCTGTACAACCATCCACAGCCCCCACTTCCCATGGCGCCCACCACCACCTACATACATGAGGGCTTCCATGATGAGGGGGTCTGTACAACCATCCACAGCCCCCGCTTCCCATGGCCCCCACCACCCCCTACATGCCTGAGGGGGGGGCTGTACAACCATCCACATCCCCCACTTCCCAATGGCGCCCACCACCACCTACATACATGAGGGCTGCCATGATGACAGGGGGTCTGTACAACCATCCACAGCCCCCACTTCCATGGCGCCCACCACCCCCTACATACCTGAGATGGCAGGATCACCCGGGACTGAAAATTGCTTATAAAAGGACCTTATTGGGGGGTAAATCCCATGGGATTTGAGTGATTGGGGTGACATTTGGTGTGATGACCTTTGCCTGACAGTGTGGTGACCCCCACACTGATTGTGGCAGACGGGGGGGGGGGGGTGTTGTGGCAGGACGAGCCGGCCAAGCATGCGTGTGTTCTGCAGTGTGCTGCATCTCCCAGCATGCTCCGCTCCTCCTCCTCACAGGCCCCTCTGTAGTGTATTCCGCCTGCTTAGATCAGCCAAAACCATTCCGGCTATTCGGCTGCAGCTGGAGGAGAACGGCGCTTCCTCCCGGCACGTGACTGGAATAAAAGATCGCTTCTCTCTTCACCGGCGATTCCGCCAACCGGCCAGATTCTGCCGTTCGCTGCACCGTGCATGTTTCCTCATCCCCACCCGCTGCTCTTTTCTTTTATGTATTCTGATGGTTACACCGCGACCCCCCCCCCTCCCCCCATATCCAGCCACAGCGCCGGTTTTCCAGCATTGTCTCTGGATTTCCATTATTAAAGGCCAACTCCGGAGAATGGGTCCCCCGAGCGGCTCCCCTGTAGTGGTGGGTCCCCCGAGCGGCTCCCCCTGTAGTGGTGGGTCCCCCGAGCGACTCCCCTGTAGTGGTGGGGTCCCCCGAGCGGCTCCCCCTGTAGTGGTGGGGTCCCCCGAGCGGCTCCCCCTGTAGTGGTGGGTCCCCCGAGCGGCTCCCCTGTAGTGTTGGGGTCCCCCGAGCGGCTCCCCTGTAGTGGTGGGGTCCCCCGAGCGGCTCCCCTGTAGTGTTGGGGTCCCCCGAGCGGCTCCCCTGTAGTGGTGGGGTCCCCCGAGCGGCTCCCCTGTAGTGGTGGGGTCCCCCGAGCGGCTCCCCCTGTAGTGGTGGGGTCCCCCGAGCGGCTCCCCCTGTAGTGGTGGGGTCCCCCGAGCGGCTCCCCCTGTAGTGGTGGGTCCCCCGAGCGACTCCCCTGTAGTGGTGGGTCCCCCGAGCGGCTCCCCTGTAGTGGTGGGTCCCCCGAGCGGCTCCCCTGTAGTGGTGGGTCCCCTGAGCGGCTCCCCCTGTAGTGGTGGGTCCCCTGAGCGGCTCCCCCTGTAGTGGTGGGTCCCCCGAGCGGCTCCCCCTGTAGTGGTGGGTCCCCCGAGCGGCTCCCCCTGTAGTGGTGGGTCCCCCGAGCGGCTCCCCCTGTAGTGGTGGGTCCCCCGAGAGCGGCTCCCCCTGTAGTGGTGGGTCCCCCGAGCGGCTCCCCCTGTAGTGGTGGGTCCCCCGAGCGGCTCCCCCTGTAGTGGTGGGTCCCCCGAGCGGCTCCCCCTGTAGTGGTGGGGTCCCCCGAGCGGCTCCCCCTGTAGTGGCGGGGTCCCCCGAGCGGCTCCCCTGTAGTGGCGGGGTCCCCCGCGCGGCATCCCCTGTAGTGGGAGCTAATGGTTTGCGCCTACCTACCCTGGCAGTTAATGGTTTGTACCTACCTGTGCAGGAATATGATGTGCCTTCCTCTGCTGGGCGATGGTTTGCACTTACCAAGGCTGGCACACCATGCTTTGTACCTACCTGCATTAATAATGTAGCTTTTCCTTTCTGCTGCCGTAATGGGTGACCTCTGCCAGCGGTTTCCAGCCTTCTCCATTGGCAGGGCCGGGCTGGCACTGTGCTGGGCACACACACAGTTTGGCACATGAGTCTTCCATTGTTCTATCATGATTTGCTCCTTTAAGTTGCCTGTCCTGGGTTACGTTGCCCGCTGCCCCTGGCACCTCACTCATGTGACTGGCAAATCGCTGTGCCCACTTTGAAGCTGCAAAGTGTCCGAGGAGCTCCGAATGATTCCATTGTGGGTTTTCTTCCTCTAATTCCACCTGTAGATGAGGGAGCAGTGATTGTGTGATCCCCTTTGTGGGAGTGCACCTCCCCTGCCGGGGTCCTGGGGCGGGCGAGCGCTCTCCTCCCCTGCCCCGGGGTCCTGGGCCGGGCGAGCGCTCTCCTCCCTTGCCCTGGGGCGGGCGAGCGCTCTCCTCCCCTGCCCCGGGGTCCTGGGGCGGGCGAGCGCTCCTCCCCTGCCTGGGGGCATGCGTGCGCTCCTCCCCTAGCCGGTTCCATGGGGTGGGTGCACTCCTCCCCTAGCTAGGGTGCGCGCTCCTCCTCTGCCCGGGGTCCTGGGGCGGGCGCTCCTCCCTTAGCTAGGGTGCGCGCACCTCCCCTGCCCCGGGGTCCTGGGGCGGGCGAGCGCTCTCCTCCCCTGTCCTGGGGCGGGCGAGAGCTCTCCTCCCCTGCCCCGGGGTCCTGGGGCGGGCGAGCGCTCTCCTCCCCTGCCCCGGGGTCCTGGGGCGGGCGAGCGCTCTCCTCCCCTGCCCCGGGGTCCTGGGGCGGGCGAGCGCTCTCCCCCCCTGCCCCGGGGTCCTGGGGCGGGCGAGCGCTCTCCTCCCCTGCCCCGGGGTCCTGGGGCGGGCGAGCGCTCTCCCCCCCCTGCCCCAGGGTCCTGGGGCGGGCGAGCGCTCTCCCCCCTGCCCCGGGGTCCTGGGGCGGGCGAGCGCTCTCCTCCCCTGCCCCGGGGTCCTGGGGCGGGCGAGCGCTCTCCTCCCCTGCCCCGGGGCAGGCGAGCGCTCTCCTCCCCTGCCTGGGGGCATGCGTGCGCTCCTCCCCTAGCCGGTTCCATGGGGTGGGTGCACTCCTCCCCTAGCTAGGGTGCACGCTCCTCCTCTGCCCGGGGTCCTGGGGCGGGCGCTCCTCCCCTAGCCCGGGGTCCTGGGGCGGGCGCTCCTCCCCCTAGCCGGTTTCATGTGGTGGGTAAAAGTCAGATTGTATTTCTCACACTTCACTGAACGTTCCTTAACCACCGACATCCCAGACTGTCCCGGGGATCCCTTCCACAGAGCCTGGATGACCGAATCTTCCCTGCCGTCTACAGCACGGTGAGTACCACGGGTGGTCCCACACAGTATATTCTTCATCCTGGTTTTTATTGATTGGAAGCAATATGAGAGCCGATTCACAAACCTATAAAAACAAAAGCTTTATTAGTTGAAATAACACACAGCCAACGCGTTTCAGGGGATGGCACCCTTCTTCGAGGTTTGGTAAATGACTGGTGATATAACCGGGATGAAATGATAGAGAGCCGGAGAGCCGGATCTGTCACCCTTTAGCTTTGATCCCGGCTCTCTGTATCATTTCATCCTGATTATATCACCAGTCCTTTGCCAAACCCTGAAGAAGGAAGTCCCGCCCCCTGAAACGCGTTTCCTGTATCTGAACTGTCGGCTTGTAAGACGTAGATGTCGTATTTAATCCCGACTCCCATTCTTCCAGCTGATCTGGTTAGGAGCAGCTAATACAAACTTTCGTCTCGTTTTTTTAAAGCTTTATTAGTTAAAATAACCGACACAGCCGACGTGTTTCAGGGGGCGGGGCTCCCTTTTTCAAGGTTTGGTAAATGTCTGGTGATCTTATATCGGGTGTGAAATGATAGAGCTGGGAGCAAAGCTATAGGCTAGCCAGACGGGCGCTCACTTGCTTCATTCCCGGCTCTCTCTATCATTTCATCCGGATTATTTCTCGTCATTTACCAAGCCTTAAAAAAGGGAGTCCCGCCCCCTGAAACGCGTTGATTGTATCTGTTGTTCCTAACGAAACAAAAATATATGAGAAAACAAAACTACTCCAGCTGATCTGGGTGTGTGGTTAGGAGCGCCTAGTACAAACTTTCATCTCGCTTTTTTTAAAGCTTTATTAGTTAAAAAAATAACCGACACTGCCAACGTGTTTCAGGGGGTGGGGCTCCCTTTTTCAAGGTTTGGGAAATGTCTGGTGATATATATCAGGGTGAAATGATAGAGCCATACGGACGCTCAGTTGCTAACTTCAATCCCGGCTCTCTATCATCCTGATTATATCACCAGTCGTTTACCAAACCTTGAAAAAGGGAGTCCCGTCCCCTGAAACGCGTTGATTGTATCTGTTACTAACAAAAATATAAGAATAAGACTACTCGCGTTGTTCCAGCTGATCGGGGGCGCACCTACTACAAACTTCTGTCTCCCTTTTTAAAGCTTTATTAGTTAAAATAACCGACACGGCCAACGTGTTTCAGGGGGCGGGGCTTAGTAAATGTCTGGTGATATAATATCGGGGTGAAACGAGAGTCTCGGGATCAGAGCCAGCAAGTGTTGGCGTCAGTCTGGCCTAAAGCTTTGATCCCGCCTCTCTTTATCATTTTATCCTGATTGGATCACCAAACCTTGAAGAAGGGAGTCCCGCCCCCTGAAACGCGTTGCCGGTATCTGCGCAAAGACGTATGCATTTTCATGTGACCTCTTCTTCTCGCATCGGTCCCTCGCTGTCGCACACAAGTTACCGCTGATCTAGGTTTTAGCAGAGGGGGAGGGGAGCTTTTTATTAAATTTTTTTTACCTTTTTTTTTTTTTATTTTTTTTTTATTTTTTTTTGTACCTGCTGTTTGTAGTGACATTTCGCCGGTAAGTTATTAACTTGAACTTCTTTTGCCAAGCTTTATCGATAATGGTGACCGTCGTCATGCCTACGGTAATGTCTGAGTGGGTCATGTGACCAGAGGCGTGTCGCTCACGGGGGCTGTTTTCTGTTCTCTGCAGGTGGCGGCACAAGTAGCGAGGCAGCCGGGGCCTCCCGCCCCCTCGCCGTATTCTACACACGACCTGAGCAAGGGGCACCCGAATCTGGCTGCTACACCTCCTGGGCATGCGTCGTCCCCGGGACTGTCACAGGTAGGTCGGGGGCGGGGACTGTCACAGGTAGATCGAGGGGGTGGGCGGGGACTGTCACAGGTAGGTTGTGGGGGCGGGGACTTCCACATGACTCTCACAGGTAGATCGAGGGGGTGGGCGGGGACTGTCACAGGTAGGTTGTGGGGGCGGGGACTTCCACATGACTCTCACAGGTAGATCGAGGGGGTGGGCGGGGACTGTCAGAGGTAGGTCGGGGGGCGGCGACTGTCACAGGTAGATCGAGGGGGTGGGCGGCGACTGTCACAGGTAGGTTGTGGGGGCGGGGACTTCCACATGACTCTCACAGGTAGATCGAGGGGGGTGGGCGGGGACTGTCACAGGTAGGTTGTGGGGGCGGGGACTTCCACATGACTCTCACAGGTAGATCGAGGGGGTGGGCGGGGGGGGGACTGTCAGAGGTAGGTCGGGGGGGCGGCGACTGTCACAGGTAGATCGAGGGGGTGGGCGGCGACTGTCACAGGTAGGTTGGTGGGCAGCGACTGTCACAGGTAGGTTGGTGGGCGGCGACTGTCACGGGTAGGTAGGTGGGCGGCGACTGTCACGGGTAGGTTGGTGGGCAGCGACTGTCACAGGTAGGTTGGTGGGCGGCGACTGTCACAGGTAGATCGAGGGGGTGGGCGGGGACTGTCAGAGGTAGGTCGGGGGGGCGGCGACTGTCACAGGTAGATCGAGGGGGTGGGCGGCGACTGTCACAGGTAGGTTGGTGGGCAGCGACTGTCACAGGTAGGTTGGTGGGCGGCGACTGTCACGGGTAGGTAGGTGGGCGGCGACTGTCACGGGTAGGTTGGTGGGCAGCGACTGTCACAGGTAGGTTGGTGGGCGGCGACTGTCACAGGTAGATCGAGGGGGTGGGCGGGGACTGTCACAGGTAGGTTGTGGGGGCGGGGACTTCCACATGACTCTCACAGGTAGATCGAGGGGGTGGGCGGGGACTGTCACAGGTAGGTTGTGGGGGCGGGGACTTCCACATGACTCTCACAGGTAGATCGAGGGGGTGGGCGGGGACTGTCAGAGGTAGGTCGGGGGGCAGCGACTGTCATAGGTAGATCGAGGGGGTGGGCGGCGACTGTCACAGGTAGGTTGGTGGGCAGCGACTGTCACAGGTAGGTTGGTGGGCGGCGACTGTCACGGGTAGGTAGGTGGGCGGCGACTGTCACGGGTAGGTTGGTGGGCAGCGACTGTCACAGGTAGGTTGGTGGGCGGCGACTGTCACAGGTAGATCGAGGGGGTGGGCGGCGACTTTCACAGGTAGGTTGGTGGGCAGCGACTGTCACAGGTAGGTTGGTGGGCGGCGACTGTCACGGGTAGGTAGGTGGGCGGCGACTCACGGGTAGGTTGGTGGGCGGCGACTGTCACAGGTAGGTTGGTGGGCGGCGACTGTCACGGGTAGGTAGGTGGGCGGCGACTGTCACGGGTAGGTAGGTGGGCGGCGACTGTCACGGGTAGGTTGGTGGGCGGCGACTGTCATGGGTAGGTCGGGGGCGGGGACTGTCACAGATAGATCGAGGGGGTGGGTGGGGACTGTCACAGGTAGGTTGTGGGGGCGGGGACTTCCACATGACTCTCACAGGTAGATCGACGGGGTGGGCGGGGACTGTCACAGGTGGGTCGGGGACTGTCGGAGGTAGGTCGAGGGGGTGGGCGGCGACTGTCACAGGTAGGTCGGGGGGCGGTGACTGTCACAGGTAGGTCGGGGGGCGGCACCTGTCACGGGTAGGTCGGGGGGCGGCGCCTGTCACAGGTAGGTCGGGGGGCGGCGACTGTCACAGGTAGGTTGAGGGAACGGGGACTCGCAAGTAGTTCAGGGGGCGGTGGGCACTGTCACATGACTGTCACAGGTAGGTTGGGGTGGGGGGGGGGATTGCTCACCCACCTCCTTTTAGTGTCTTCTATCATGTGATTGGTTATGTGCATTGTGTGTGTTCCTCCAATCACAGGCCTGCACTTCCTGCTAGTAACACTCCTGTAGACGAGATTTCCCTGGGAAGGTGT
Source organism: Rana kukunoris (assembly GCA_029574335.1). Classification (NCBI taxonomy): domain Eukaryota; kingdom Metazoa; phylum Chordata; class Amphibia; order Anura; family Ranidae; genus Rana; species Rana kukunoris. Next base: position 14,893 of record JAJQKJ010002903.1, read on the forward strand.
GAAGTGTCATTAGAGGTGATTGTGAGTGAGAGCGCGAGTCTCCGCCCCCTCCCCCCCCTCCCCCGCCGCTCCCAATATAGACGGATATTTATAGTCTGTGACTGGCAATTTACATAAACAGCAGCAGAGTGCCGAGTCATCCCCTCCCCCCCCCCCCCCCCCCCCGAGTGATGAGTCACCGCCCTCTGCGTCACATGACCTGTCCCCAACCAATCAGGTGACCCCTACCGAGAATTACACCCGACATACAGGACAGGAGAAGTAGTACTGTGCAGAGTCCATACATACAGAATAAGAGGAGATACCGAGAATTACACCCGACATACAGGACAGGAGAAGTAGTACTGTGCAGAGTCCATACATACAGAATAAGAGGAGATACCGAGAATTACACCCGACATACAGGACAGGAGAAGTAGTACTGTGCAGAGTCCATACATACAGAATAAGAGGAGATACCGAGAATTACACCCGACATACAGGACAAGAGAAGTAGTACTGTGCAGAGTCCATACATACACAGAATAAGAGGAGATACCGAGAATTACTCCCACCCGACATACAGGACAGGAGAAGTAGTACTGTGCAGAGTCCATACATACAGAATAAGGAGAGATACCGAGAATTACACCCGACATACAGGACAGGAGAAGTAGTACTGTGCAGAGTCCATACATACAGAATAAGGAGAGATACCGAGAATTACACCCGACATACAGGACAGGAGAAGTAGTACTGTGCAGAGTCCATACATACAGTAAGCAGATACCGAGAATTAACACCCGACATACAGGACAGGAGAAGTAGTACTGTGCAGAGTCCATACATACAGAATAAGGAGAGACAGATACCGAGAATTACACCCGACATACAGGACAGGAGAAGTAGTACTGTGCAGAGTCCATACATACAGAATAAGAATTACACCCGACAGATACCGAGAATTACACCCGACATACAGGACAGGAGAAGTAGTACTGTGCAGAGTCCATACATACAGAATAAGAACAACAGATACCGAGAATTACACCCGACATACAGGACAGGAGAAGTAGTACTGTGCAGAGTCCATACATACAGAATAAGAGGAGATACCGAGAATTACACCCGACATACAGGACAGGAGAAGTAGTACTGTGCAGAGTCCATACATACAGAATAAGGACAGATACCGAGAATTACACCCGACATACAGGACAGGAGAAGTAGTACTGTGCAGAGTCCATACATACAGAATAAGAACAGATACCGAGAATTACACCCGACATACAGGACAGGAGAAGTAGTACTGTGCAGAGTCCATACATACAGAATAAGGACAGATACCGAGAATTACACCCGACATACAGGACAGGAGAAGTAGTACTGTGCAGAGTCCATACATACAGAATAAGGGACAGATACCGAGAATTACACCCGACATACAGGACAGGAGAAGTAGTACTGTGCAGAGTCCATACATACAGAATAAGGAGGAGATACCGAGAATTACACCCGACATACAGGACAGGAGAAGTAGTACTGTGCAGAGTCCATACATACAGAATAAGGAGAGATACCGAGAATTACACCCGACATACAGGACAGGAGAAGTAGTACTGTGCAGAGTCCATACATACAGAATAAGGACAGATACCGAGAATTACACCCGACATACAGGACAGGAGAAGTAGTACTGTGCAGAGTCCATACATACAGAATAAGGAGAGATACCGAGAATTACACCCGACATACAGGACAGGAGAAGTAGTACTGTGCAGAGTCCATACATACAGACATACACCCGACATACAGACAGGAGAAGTAGTACTGTGCAGAGTCCATACATACAGAATAAGGAGAGATACCGAGAATTACACCCGACATACAGGACAGGAGAAGTAGTACTGTGCAGAGTCCATACATACAGAATAAGGAGATATACCGAGAATTACACCCGACATACAGGACAGGAGAAGTAGTACTGTGCAGAGTCCATACATACAGAATAAGGAGAGATACCGAGAATTACACCCGACATACAGGACAGGAGAAGTAGTACTGTGCAGAGTCCATACATACAGAATAAGAGGAGATACCGAGAATTACACCCGACATACAGGACAGGAGAAGTAGTACTGTGCAGAGTCCATACATACAGGATGGGGAAGTAGTACTGTGCAGAGTCCATACATACAGAATAAGAGGAGATACCGAGAATTACACCCGACATACAGGACAGGAGAAGTAGTACTGTGCAGAGTCCATACATACAGAATAAGGAGAGATACCGAGAATTACACCCGACATACAGGACAGGAGAAGTAGTACTGTGCAGAGTCCATACATACAGAATAAGAGGAGATACCGAGAATTACACCCGACATACAGGACAGGAGAAGTAGTACTGTGCAGAGTCCATACATACAGAATAAGGAGAGATACCGAGAATTACACCCGACATACAGGACAGGAGAAGTAGTACTGTGCAGAGTCCATACATACAGAATAAGAGGAGATACCGAGAATTACACCCGACATACAGGACAGGAGAAGTAGTACTGTGCAGAGTCCATACATACAGAATAAGAGGAGATACCGAGAATTACACCCGACATACAGGACAGGAGAAGTAGTACTGTGCAGAGTCCATACATACAGAATAAGAGGAGATACCGAGAATTACACCCGACATACAGGACAGGAGAAGTAGTACTGTGCAGAGTCCATACATACAGAATAAGGAGAGATACCGAGAATTACACCCGACATACAGGACAGGAGAAGTAGTACTGTGCAGAGTCCATACATACAGAATAAGAACAGATACCGAGAATTACACCCGACATACAGGACAGGAGAAGTAGTACTGTGCAGAGTCCATACATACAGAATAAGAGGAGATACCGAGAATTACACCCGACATACAGGACAGGAGAAGTAGTACTGTGCAGAGTCCATACATACAGAATAAGAACAGAGAGAATTACACCCGACATACAGGACAGGAAAGTAGTACTGTGCAGAGTCCATACATACAGAATAAAGGAGATACCGAGAATTACACCCGACATACAGGACAGGAGAAGTAGTACTGTGCAGAGTCCATACATACAGAATAAGGAGGAGATACCGAGAATTACACCCGACATACAGGACAGGAGAAGTAGTACTGTGCAGAGTCCATACATACAGAATAAGGAGAGATACCGAGAATTACACCCGACATACAGGACAGGAGAAGTAGTACTGTGCAGAGTCCATACATACAGAATAAGAGAGATACCGAGAATTACACCCGACATACAGGACAGGAGAAGTAGTACTGTGCAGAGTCCATACATACAGAATAAGGAGAGATACCGAGAATTACACCCGACATACAGGACAGGAGAAGTAGTACTGTGCAGAGTCCATACATACAGAATAAGAGGAGATACCGAGAATTACACCCGACATACAGGACAGGAGAAGTAGTACTGTGCAGAGTCCATACATACAGAATAAGAGAGAGATACCGAGAATTACACCCGACATACAGGACAGGAGAAGTAGTACTGTGCAGAGTCCATACATACAGAATAAGGGAGATACCGAGAATTACACCCGACATACAGGACAGGAGAAGTAGTACTGTGCAGAGTCCATACATACAGAATAAGGGGAGATACCGAGAATTACACCCGACATACAGGACAGGAGAAGTAGTACTGTGCAGAGTCCATACATACAGAATAAGGAGAGATACCGAGAATTACACCCGACATACAGGACAGGAGAAGTAGTACTGTGCAGAGTCCATACATACAGAATAAGGGAGATACCGAGAATTACACCCGACATACAGGACAGGAGAAGTAGTACTGTGCAGAGTCCATACATACAGAATAAGGAGAGATACCGAGAATTACACCCGACATACAGGACAGGAGAAGTAGTACTGTGCAGAGTCCATACATACAGAATAAGGAGAGATACCGAGAATTACACCCGACATACAGGACAGGAGAAGTAGTACTGTGCAGAGTCCATACATACAGAATAAGAGGAGATACCGAGAATTACACCCGACATACAGGACAGGAGAAGTAGTACTGTGCAGAGTCCATACATACAGAATAAGGAGAGATACCGAGAATTACACCCGACATACAGGACAGGAGAAGTAGTACTGTGCAGAGTCCATACATACAGAATAAGAGGAGATACCGAGAATTACACCCGACATACAGGACAGGAGAAGTAGTACTGTGCAGAGTCCATACATACAGAATAAGGAGGAGATACCGAGAATTACACCCGACATACAGGACAGGAGAAGTAGTACTGTGCAGAGTCCATACATACAGAATAAGGGGAGATACCGAGAATTACACCCGACATACAGGACAGGAGAAGTAGTACTGTGCAGAGTCCATACATACAGAATAAGGAGGAGATACCGAGAATTACACCCGACATACAGGACAGGAGAAGTAGTACTGTGCAGAGTCCATACATACAGAATAAGGAGAGATACCGAGAATTACACCCGACATACAGGACAGGAGAAGTAGTACTGTGCAGAGTCCATACATACAGAATAAGGAGGAGATACCGAGAATTACACCCGACATACAGGACAGGAGAAGTAGTACTGTGCAGAGTCCATACATACAGAATAAGGAGGAGATACCGAGAATTACACCCGACATACAGGACAGGAGAAGTAGTACTGTGCAGAGTCCATACATACAGAATAAGGAGGAGATACCGAGAATTACACCCGACATACAGGACAGGAGAAGTAGTACTGTGCAGAGTCCATACATACAGAATAAGAGGAGATACCGAGAATTACACCCGACATACAGGACAGGAGAAGTAGTACTGTGCAGAGTCCATACATACAGAATAAGGACAGATACCGAGAATTACACCCGACATACAGGACAGGAGAAATAGTACTGTGCAGAGTCCATACATACAGAATAAGAGAGAGATACCGAGAATTACACCCGACATACAGGACAGGAGAAGTAGTACTGTGCAGAGTCCATACATACAGAATAAGGGAGATACCGAGAATTACACCCGACATACAGGACAGGAGAAGTAGTACTGTGCAGAGTCCATACATACAGAATAAGAGAGAGATACCGAGAATTACACCCGACATACAGGACAGGAGAAGTAGTACTGTGCAGAGTCCATACATACAGAATAAGGACAGATACCGAGAATTACACCCGACATACAGGACAGGAGAAGTAGTACTGTGCAGAGTCCATACATACAGAATAAGGAGAGATACCGAGAATTACACCCGACATACAGGACAGGAGAAGTAGTACTGTGCAGAGTCCATACATACAGAATAAGGGGAGATACCGAGAATTACACCCGACATACAGGACAGGAGAAGTAGTACTGTGCAGAGTCCATACATACAGAATAAGGACAGATACCGAGAATTACACCCGACATACAGGACAGGAGAAGTAGTACTGTGCAGAGTCCATACATACAGAATAAGGAGAGATACCGAGAATTACACCCGACATACAGGACAGGAGAAGTAGTACTGTGCAGAGTCCATACATACAGAATAAGGACAGATACCGAGAATTACACCCGACATACAGGACAGGAGAAGTAGTACTGTGCAGAGTCCATACATACAGAATAAGGAGAGATACCGAGAATTACACCCGACATACAGGACAGGAGAAGTAGTACTGTGCAGAGTCCATACATACAGAATAAGGACAGATACCGAGAATTACACCCGACATACAGGACAGGAGAAGTAGTACTGTGCAGAGTCCATACATACAGAATAAGGAGAGATACCGAGAATTACACCCGACATACAGGACAGGAGAAGTAGTACTGTGCAGAGTCCATACATACAGAATAAGGGGAGATACCGAGAATTACACCCGACATACAGGACAGGAGAAGTAGTACTGTGCAGAGTCCATACATACAGAATAAGGAGGAGATACCGAGAATTACACCCGACATACAGGACAGGAGAAGTAGTACTGTGCAGAGTCCATACATACAGAATAAGGAGAGATACCGAGAATTACACCCGACATACAGGACAGGAGAAGTAGTACTGTGCAGAGTCCATACATACAGAATAAGGAGAGATACCGAGAATTACACCCGACATACAGGACAGGAGAAGTAGTACTGTGCAGAGTCCATACATACAGAATAAGGGAGATACCGAGAATTACACCCGACATACAGGACAGGAGAAGTAGTACTGTGCAGAGTCCATACATACAGAATAAGGACGAGAGAGATACCAGAGAATAGTACAGAGTCCCGACATACAGGACAGGAGAAGTAGTACTGTGCAGAGTCCATACATACAGAATAAGAGAGAGATACCGAGAATTACACCCGACATACAGGACAGGAGAAGTAGTACTGTGCAGAGTCCATACATACAGAATAAGGAGAGATACCGAGAATTACACCCGACATACAGGACAGGAGAAGTAGTACTGTGCAGAGTCCATACATACAGAATAAGGAGAGATACCGAGAATTACACCCGACATACAGGACAGGAGAAGTAGTACTGTGCAGAGTCCATACATACAGAATAAGGAGAGATACCGAGAATTACACCCGACATACAGGACAGGAGAAGTAGTACTGTGCAGAGTCCATACATACAGAATAAGGAGAGATACCGAGAATTACACCCGACATACAGGACAGGAGAAGTAGTACTGTGCAGAGTCCATACATACAGAATAAGGAGAGATACCGAGAATTACACCCGACATACAGGACAGGAGAAGTAGTACTGTGCAGAGTCCATACATACAGAATAAGGAGAGATACCGAGAATTACACCCGACATACAGGACAGGAGAAGTAGTACTGTGCAGAGTCCATACATACAGGATGGGGAAGTAGTACTGTGCAGAGTCCATACATACAGAATAAGGAGAGATACCGAGAATTACACCCGACATACAGGACAGGAGAAGTAGTACTGTGCAGAGTCCATACATACAGAATAAGGAGAGATACCGAGAATTACACCCGACATACAGGACAGGAGAAGTAGTACTGTGCAGAGTCCATACATACAAAATAAGGAGAGATACCGAGAATTACACCCGACATACAGGACAGGAGAAGTAGTACTGTGCAGAGTCCATACATACAGAATAAGGAGAGATACCGAGAATTACACCCGACATACAGGACAGGAGAAGTAGTACTGTGCAGAGTCCATACATACAGAATAAGGAGAGATACCGAGAATTACACCCGACATACAGGACAGGAGAAGTAGTACTGTGCAGAGTCCATACATACAGAATAAGAGGAGATACCGAGAATTACACCCGACATACAGGACAGGAGAAGTAGTACTGTGCAGAGTCCATACATACAGAATAAGGAGAGATACCGAGAATTACACCCGACATACAGGACAGGAGAAGTAGTACTGTGCAGGTAACCATTGATGCAATGCTGACGAGAGGTCAACTCTGTCAGTAGGTGTGTCAGTAGGGTGTGCAGCAGACGTGCAGCAGACACTCTCTCCTCAGTCTGCCTAGTCTGCTCACTGCAGGGATAGTGACAAGTCAGCTCCCCCTAGGGATATCATCAGCTAGCTAGGCAGGATCTTCTCACAGCTCTCACCTTCTACTCCAGGTAGGTTCTACTTTTTATCACCTTCCCTGGAACCGATTGGCGGCCGTCCTTATCAGGATAAGCCGCCGAATCGGCTGAACGCTGGGGCCTCTTTCCCTCTACCACCCCACATTACCACCCGCCAACCATCCACCTACCATTACAACCTTCCCCCACCGCCTCCCCGCGATTCCCCGTTTTTCCCCCTGAACCGCGCCAGCCTCTGCTGATTTGCGGCCGCCGCACCTTAGGAAAGGCCGCGGCTTCATCTGCGGCCTAGCGGCGCGCCGCACTTTCGGCCAAAAACACCAGCAGTAACCCCCTAGGAGCTCACCCCCAGCCCCAGTAGGATTCATCCCCTGGCCTCAACAACCAGCCCCCCCCCCTGCTCACCTACCCTCCCAGCTGGCTACACACCAGCCTGGGTCCCATGTCCTGCTCCTGGTTGGCGGCCATCTTGGTACACCCCAGCAGCAGTGTCAGTTCTCCCCCCCCCCCCCCCAGCCCCCTTTCTTTTTTCACAAACTTAACAGCACTTGATCCAGGGGTTCGCCCGATCGCCTTTCAGGGATCAGGAAGGAATTTTTTCCCCAACCAAAGCAAATTGGCATAGCACGGTTAGGGTTTTTTTTGCCTTCCTCTGGACCAAGCCGGGAGGATTCACTGAATCCTCTCTCCATCGCCACCATAAAAAACATTTCCCCCGGTGAATGGCGACCATGGCTAATTTGCGGTACTCCGCAGAGACCATTTGGAATCTGAGGCGTTTCGCCGCAATACTGCCAGCCTGCACCAAAAAGACCCTAAGAATTGAGCAACTTTTGAGGATCGATCGACGATCGACGATCAAAAATTTTAGCCGGTTACCCCAGCCTAAGCACATTTTATGTGCTATGGTCAACACAAGATCGGCAGTAAAACACCGACTTGAAATCCATGATTTCATTCTACAACACAATCTAGACTGCCTCTTCATTACAGAGAGCTGGCTTACAGTCGACTGTAACACCATTCTAGGAGAATTGGTGCCAGAAAACTACCGTATTATAACGGAAAACAGAATAGGGCAGAGAGGAGGAGGCCTGGCGGTAATTTGCAAAACTCAGCTTGCAATCACAAAACCAGCCCTTCAAAATCCTCTTCCATTCATGGAAACCCTTACGCTACAACTGCAAACAAATTCAAAGGAGACCATCCACATTCTGCTCTGCTATAGGCCTCCTGGCCCAAAATCGCAGCTGCTATCATCATGGACAAATTTCTTTTCCACTTACACCCTCAACAGCAAACATTTTCTGCTGCTTGGGGATTTCAACCTCTGGGCCAATTCCGCACAAGACCCCATTGCCGATGCCTGTATTAACCACCTGGTGGATCTAGGGTCACAGCAACTAGTATGTGGGCCCACACATGCTTCAGGTCACACACTCGATCTTATTTTCAGACAAGCTCTGGAAATAAAAATTTTGGAAAATGAAAAGTTGCCATGGACAGACCACCATGCAATTAAATTCATTATTTCCACAATCCCCCCCGCAACAAAAACATCAAATCCAGCGACAACACACTGGACTAGATGTCAGAAGAAGCTCCACTCGGAACTCTTCAAAACCACTTTAAGGGAAAAAATAGAAACAATTCAACCGCATCAAACGGCCGTTGAAACGCTGGAGGCCATAAATTCGGCCATGCTACAGTCAGCCGACTTGGTAGCGCCGAAACGCAAAACCCGCATCCGGAAAAACAACCGCAGCTGGTTTAACAACCAGCTGTCGTTACTGAAGCAAGAACGCAGAAGGGCCGAATCGGCCTGGAAAAGAAGTGCCTCAGAGCTAAACCTGTCCATCTACAAGGCGGCGACAAGAAAATACCACAAAGGAATTTTCCAAGCCAAGAAAAATTATTTTTCAGAGGCTATCAACAGCGCCTTAAACCGCCCCCGCGAACTCTTCAAGATGGTCACTCAGACCATGAAACCAGGATGTATTGAAGCCCCCAATACAGACACACAAGAATTTTGCAATGAACTATCGGATTGCTTCATTAATAAAATTGAGGCAATCCGTGAAAGCATTCAGCAAAACAATCCCCCCCTTAGCCCCCCCTGCAGCCTCTCACATAACACCCATAGTATTTCTCTTATATCAGGTAAGTTCACCCTGGAACCCATCTCCATCGAGGCCACCAAGAATGTTATTGACACTTTGCGTAACGGCACAGCGCCAAATGACATTATCCCCACAAAACTGCTAAAGGAATGCGCCTACATCTTGGCTCCTCCCATCACGCAGCTTATCAACCAGTCTTTCTTGGAGGGCATAGTACCCTCACAGTTGAAAGAGGGTATAATCCAACCCATCCTTAAGAAACCCTCCCTGGACCCCAAGGACCCACTCCACCGCCGTCCCATAACAAGCCTCAATGTACTCTCAAAGGTAATGGAGAAAGTAGTGGTACAACAGCTGCAACAGCATCTGGATACCCACAAGCTACTTGACCCATTGCAATCAGGCTTCCGTCCCGGACACGGGACTGAAACCGCGCTGCTCAAAGTATGGGACGATGTTCTCGAGGCCGCAGACGAAGGAGAATCTTGTCTTCTAGTTCTGTTGGACCTTAGTGCAGCTTTCGACACCGTAGATCACAAACTGTTACTGACGCGACTTGCTGAAGTAGCCAGAGTCGCAGAAGGCGATTTATCTTGGTTCTCCTCTTTTTTGGAAAACCGATCGCAAACAGTGAAATTAGGACCCTTCACATCTGAGAAACGCACAGTAACATGCGGAGTCCCTCAAGGATCGCCTCTGTCACCAGTGCTGTTTAACATTTATCTTCGTCCTCTTTTTGAGATTATCAACAGCCAAAACCTGCTGTATCACTCATATGCAGACGACACGCAACTTTATTTCCGCATTTGCAACAGAAAGGATCACCACCTCAATCTAGAGACATGCCTCTCTTTGATAGAGGACTGGATGACAAAGAGTTATCTTAAACTCAATGGAGCGAAAACAGAACTTCTTCTGTTTCACGCCAAGCAAAGGAATCTACCTGCAACAACCTGGACACCCCCGCCCATTCTGGTCAAAATCATCACCCCTAGCGCCAAAGTCAAAAGTCTCGGGGTCATCTTTGACTCCTTTATGACAATGGACGCACAAATAGGATCAGTAGTCAGCGGATCTCACCATCTGTTGCGCCTACTACGCAGACTTACCCCCTTCATCCCCAAAGAAGACTTAGCGGTAGTGGTGGGAGCAATTGTCAACTCCAGATTGGACTATGCAAATGCCCTTTACCTCGGACTCCCCAAGTACCAAATCGCTCGTCTGCAAGTCGTTCAAAATACGGCCGCCAGACTTGTGACTGGAAAAAAACCCTGGGAATCAATCTCACCTTCACTGAGATCCCTTCACTGGCTACCAGTTAAAGACAGGATTGCTTTTAAAGCTCTCTGTCTAACGCATAGATGTGTCCATGGGAATGCCCCCCAATATCTATGCGATAAAATAAAAGCTCACAATCCCAATCGCATCTTGCGATCCACCAATCAGAACCTACTACAGATCCCAAAAGCCAACTACAAGTCCAAAGGAGAAAGAAGATTCGCCGTCCAAGGTCCCAGACTATGGAACGCTTTACCAGCCAGCATTCGGTTGGAGGCGAATCACTTAGCCTTCAGGAGAAAGATCAAGACTCATCTCTTTTGATATCAAAGGAGACAGGAACAACAAGTGCCCAGAGGCGATTCAGTTCGCATGTGCCGCGCTATATAAGTGTTTCATTCATTCATTCATTCATTCATTCAGAGTCCATACATACAGAATAAGAGGAGATACCGAGAATTACACCCGACATACAGGACAGGAGAAGTAGTACTGTGCAGAGTCCATACATACAGAATAAGGACAGATACCGAGAATTACACCCGACATACAGGACAGGAGAAGTAGTACTGTGCAGAGTCCATACATACAGAATAAGGAGAGATACCGAGAATTACACCCGACATACAGGACAGGAGAAGTAGTACTGTGCAGAGTCCATACATACAGAATAAGGAGAGATACCGAGAATTACACCCGACATACAGGACAGGAGAAGTAGTACTGTGCAGAGTCCATACATACAGAATAAGAGGAGATACCGATACCGACATACAGAAGGGGAAGTTACTGTGCACCATACATACAGAATAAGGACAGATACAGAATTACACCCGACATACAGGACAGGAGAAGTAGTACTGTGCAGAGTCCATACATACAGAATAAGGAGAGATACAGATACCGACATACAGAATTACTGTGCAGAGTCCCATACATACAGAATAAGGGGAGATACATACAGACATACAGACAGGAGAAGTAGTACTGTGCAGAGTCCATACATACAGAATAAGGAGAGATACCGAGAATTACACCCGACATACAGGACAGGAGAAGTAGTACTGTGCAGAGTCCATACATACAGAATAAGGAGAGATACCGAGAATTACACCCGACATACAGGACAGGAGAAGTAGTACTGTGCAGAGTCCATACATACAGAATAAGGAGAGATACCGAGAATTACACCCGACATACAGGACAGGAGAAGTAGTACTGTGCAGAGTCCATACATACAGAATAAGGAGAGATACCGAGAATTACACCCGACATACAGGACAGGAGAAGTAGTACTGTGCAGAGTCCATACATACAGAATAAGGAGAGATACCGAGAATTACACCCGACATACAGGACAGGAGAAGTAGTACTGTGCAGAGTCCATACATACAGAATAAGGGGAGATACCGAGAATTACACCCGACATACAGGACAGGAGAAGTAGTACTGTGCAGAGTCCATACATACAGAATAAGGAGGAGATACCGACATACAGAAGGAGAAGTTACACCATACGAATAAGGAGAGATACATACAGACATACAGACAGGAGAAGTAGTACTGTGCAGAGTCCATACATACAGAATAAGGAGAGATACCGAGAATTACACCCGACATACAGGACAGGAGAAGTAGTACTGTGCAGAGTCCATACATACAGAATAAGGAGAGATACCGAGAATTACACCCGACATACAGGACAGGAGAAGTAGTACTACATACAGTGGGGAGATACAGAATTACACCCGTCCAGGAGAAGTACATACAGAATAAGGAGAGATACCGAGAATTACACCCGACATACAGGACAGGAGAAGTAGTACTGTGCAGAGTCCATACATACAGAATAAGGGGAGATACCGAGAATTACACCCGACATACAGGACAGGAGAAGTAGTACTGTGCAGAGTCCATACATACAGAATAAGGAGAGATACCGAGAATTACACCCGACATACAGGACAGGAGAAGTAGTACTGTGCAGAGTCCATACATACAGAATAAGGAGAGATACCGAGAATTACACCCGACATACAGGACAGGAGAAGTAGTACTGTGCAGAGTCCATACATACAGAATAAGAGGAGATACCGAGAATTACACCCGACATACAGGACAGGAGAAGTAGTACTGTGCAGAGTCCATACATACAGAATAAGAGGAGATACCGAGAATTACACCCGACATACAGGACAGGAGAAGTAGTACTGTGCAGAGTCCATACATACAGAATAAGAGAGATACCGAGAATTACACCCGACATACAGGACAGGAGAAGTAGTACTGTGCAGAGTCCATACATACAGAATAAGGACAGATACACGAGACAGGAGAAGTAGTACTGTGCAGAGTCCATACATACAGACCGATACAGGACAGGAGAAGTAGTACTGTGCAGAGTCCATACATACAGAATAAGGAGGAGATACACGAGACAGGAGAAGTAGTACTGTGCAGAGTCCCGAATAAGGACATACAGGACATACAGGACAGGAAGTAGTACTGTGCAGAGTCCATACATACAGAATACATTACAGAATAAGGACAGATACCGAGAATTACACCCGACATACAGGACAGGAGAAGTAGTACTGTGCAGAGTCCATACATACAGAATACATTTTGTGGGGCGGGGGTTGGGATTGATTATTGATTATTGACATCTGATCACTTCTCTAATCTTCCTCCTGACTTTTAACATAAAGTTTTTTCTTCAGGCCTCTTATGCCACAGGACAGAATGCCACGGCCACCCTGGTGTACCAGCAGCCGCCGCAGACGATGACGACCCAGCAACAGAATCGCTCTCCGGTAAGTGGGCGACACCCACCTTGTGTTGTGGGGGGGATGATGGGGGCGGAGTCCCATGGGGGCGAGACATGTAGAGGGGCCAATCTCTAGAATCCACTTCCAGCTTTGTGTTGTCATGTGACTTCATCAGTAGATTTTATTGGACGATGTCATGTAATGGCACTCTCTGATGGGGGAGGGGGGGTTTGGAGATTCCATATTCTTTATATTGGGGGTTACACTGCAACCACCCCCGACGAGTACCGGCCACCCCCCGACGAGTACTGGCCACCCCCGGCTTCGCTCTGATAATCTTATCCTCTGATTCAAGGCTTGGATGTTTGGTAATGTTGCCCCCCCTCTATAGTTGCCCCATTGAGGAGTCATCATCTCCAAAGGTGTAGTACTTGAATCAGTTACCTTTTCCTGAGAATCGAAAGTTAGAGGGCCGCATCACTGATTGGGGTCCAGTAGGAGGGCCACAGAACTGATGGCAGGGCGGTTCCAGTAGGAGGGCCGCAGGACTTATGGGGGTTCCAGTAGGAGGGCCGCAGGACTTATGGGGGTTCCAGTAGGAGGGCCGCAGGACTTATGGGGGTTCCAGTAGGAGGGCCGCAGGACTGATGGGGGTTCCAGTAGGAAGGCCGCAGGACTGATGGGGGTTCCAGTAGGAGGGCCGCGGGACTGATGGGGGTTCCAGTAGGAGGGCCGCAGGACTTATGGGGGTTCCAGTAGGAGGGCCGCGGGACTGATGGGGATTCCAGTAGGAGGGCCGCAGGACTTATGGGGGTTCCAGTAGGAGGGCCGCAGGACTGATGGGGGTTCCAGTAGGAGGGCCGCAGGACTTATGGGGGTTCCAGTAGGAGGGCCGCGGGACTGATGGGGGGGGGGTTCCAGTAGGAGGGCCGCAGGACTGATGGGGGTTCCAGTAGGAGGGCCGCAGGACTGATGGGGGTTCCAGTAGGAGGGCCGCAGGACTGATGGGGGTTCCAGTAGGAGGGCCGCAGGACTGATGGGGGTTCCAGTAGGAGGGCCGCAGGACTGATGGGGGTTCCAGTAGGAGGGCCGCAGGACTGATGGGGGTTCCAGTAGGAGGGCCGCAGAACTGCTGGGGGTCCAGTAAGAGGGCCACAGAACTGATGGGGGGGGGGTTCCAGTAGGAGGGCCGCAGGACTGATGGGGGTTCCAGTAGGAGGGCCGCAGGACTGATGGGGGTTCCAGTAGGAGGGCCGCAGAACTGCTGGGGGTCCAGTAAGAGGGCCACAGAACTGCTGGGGGTCCAGTAAGAGGGCCACAGAACTGATGGGGGGGGGGTTCCAGTAGGAGGGCCGCAGGACTGATGGGGGTTCCAGTAGGAGGGCCGCAGGACTGATGGGGGTTCCAGTAGGAGGGCCGCAGGACTGATGGGGGTTCCAGTAGGAGGGCCGCAGGACTGATGGGGGTTCCAGTAGGAGGGCCGCAGGACTGATGGGGGTTCCAGTAGGAGGGCCGCAGGACTGATGGGGGTTCCAGTAGGAGGGCCGCAGAACTGCTGGGGGTCCAGTAAGAGGGCCACAGAACTGATGGGGGGGGGTTCCAGTAGGAGGGCCGCAGGACTGATGGGGGTTCCAGTAGGAGGGCCGCAGGACTGATGGGGGTTCCAGTAGGAGGGCCGCAGAACTGCTGGGGGTCCAGTAAGAGGGCCACAGAACTGATGGGGGGGGGGGGGGGGTCCAGTAGGAGGGCTGCAGGACTGATGGGCCGCCACCCCCGGGGACTATGTAAGATTCATCACCATCATTCTTTCCTGTGAGAGGTTCATATCTTCCCCTCTATGGAGGGGATTGTAGATCTGAGACAGGACATCTGCTGCTTTCCAGCTCCTGAGTGAACCGCATGAAGTTCTTCCCATCCCCCTCCTGTACAGAGCTCAGTCAGGTTGGGGGTGGGGGGGGTTACCAGTATGAGGTTTGGCAGTTGGAGAGAAGTAACTGTCATAGGTCAGGTGATCTCCTCCCTCCTAGGGACGTGTCGCCCCCCCACACAGACAGATCAGGTGAATTGGGCTGAATATGGACCTTTCACAGGTAAACCTCCACATCCGGCTTCTCATAATATTCTACTGATCGGGGGGGGGGGGGGGTTGTGATAGGTTGGGGAGAACAGGGTCCTGTGAAGTAGATTGAGCTCCGCCCACAATATGGCTGATGACGGGCATGGCGTGCGATGTGCAGAGGGCTGGGTGGAAGGGATTGCACACCTTGTCATTGGTCCCTTCACTGGCCTTCTGATGACATTGTCCCAGATTGGGCCGGAGCTCCACCCCCCATGGCAGATTTCTAGGGCCGGCAGTAATGTTCAGAAATTATGGGGGGCGCAGATAAAATTCTGGGGACACTTTTCAGGCTGAACAAGGTGATTCAAAGTGCAGTAACCCATAGCAACCCGTCCAAAATCCCCTTCCTGAGGTGTTCGTGGCTAGGAAGACCCCTTTCAAGGGGGACAGAGGGCTACGAATGGCCTGGGTGTGGGGAAGACATGAGTGGGAGGGGCATGTTCAGTGTAAGGTAAGACACTAGTGGGAGGGGCATTTTCTGACTAAGCTAAGACATGAGTGGGAGGGGCATGTTCTGGGTAAGAGTAAGATAAGACACTAGTGGGAGGGGCATGTTCAAGGTAAGCTGGGACATGAGTGGGAGGGGCATGTTCAGGGTAAGCTGGGACATGAGTGGGAGGGGCATGTTCAGGGTAAGCTGGGACATGAGTAGGAGGGGCATGGCAAGGGTGAGTTAAGACTAGTGGGAGGAGCATGTTCAGGGTAAGATAAGATACTAGTAGGAGGAGCATGTTCTGACTAAGGTAAGACATGAGTGGGAGGGGCATTTTCAGGGTAAGGTAAGACACTAGTGGGAGGGGCATGTTTAGGGTAAGGTAAGACACTAGTGGGAGGGGCATTTTCTGACTAAGCTAAGACATGAGTGGGAGGCGCATGGTCAGGGTAAGAGTAAGGCAAGACACTAGTGGGAGGGGCATGTTCTGGATAAGAGTAAGGCAAGACAGTGGGAGGGGCATGTTCTGGGTAAGAGTAAGGTAAGACACTAGTGGGAGGGGCATGTTCTGACTAAGCTAAGACATGAGTGGGAGGGGCATGTTCTGGGTAAGGTAAGACACTAGTGGGAGGGGCATGTTCTGGGTAAGGTAAGACACTAGTGGGAGGGGCATGTTCTGGGTAAGGTAAGACACTAGTGGGAGGGGCATGTTCAGGGTAAGGTAAGACACTAGTGGGAGGGGCATGTTCTGGGTAAGGTAACACTAGTGGGAGGGGCATGTTCTGACTAAGCGAAGACATGAGTGGGAGGGGCATATTCTGGGTAAGAGTAAGCCAAGACGTGAGTGGGAGGGGCATGTTCTGGGTAAGGTAAGACACTAGTGGGAGGGGCATGTTCTGACTAAGCTTAGACATGAGTGGGAGGGGCATGTTCAGGGTAAGGTAAGACACTAGTGGGAGGGGCATGTTCTGGGTAAGAGTAAGCTAAGACATGAGTGGGAGGGGCATGTTCTGGGTAAGGTAAGACACTAGTGGGAGGGGCATGTTCTGGGTAAGAGTAAGCTAAGACATGAGTGGGAGGGGCATGTTCAGGGTAAGGTAAGACACTAGTGGGACGAGCATGTTCTGACTAAGCGAAGACATGAGTGGGAGGGGCATATTCTGGGTAAGAGTAAGCCAAGACGTGAGTGGGAGGGGCATGTTCTGGGTAAGGTAAGACACTAGTGGGAGGGGCATGTTTAGGGTAAGAGTAAGCTAAGACATGAGTGGGAGGGGCATGTTCTGGGTAAGAGTAAGCTAAGACATGAGTGGGAGGGGCATGTTCTGACTAAGCTAAGACATGAGTGGGAGGGGCATGTTCTGGGTAAGAGTGAGCTAAGACATGAGTGGGAGGGGCATGTTCTGGGTAAGAGTGAGCTAAGACATGAGTGGGAGGGGCATGTTCTGACTAAGCTAAGACATGAGTGGGAGGGGCATGTTCTGGGTAAGAGTGAGCTAAGACATGAGTGGGAGGGGCATGTTCTGGGTAAGAGTGAGCTAAGACATGAGTGGGAGGGGCATGTTCTGGGTAAGAGTGAGCTAAGACATGAGTGGGAGGGGCATGTTCTGGGTAAGAGTGAGCTAAGACATGAGTGGGAGGGGCATGTTCTGGGTAAGAGTAAGCTAAGACATGAGTGGGAGGGGCATGTTCTGACTAAGCTAAGACATGAGTGGGAGGGGCATGTTCTGGGTAAGAGTAAGCTAAGACATGAGTGGGAGGGGCATGTTCTGACTAAGCTAAGACATGGTGGGAGGGGCATGTTCTGGGTAAGAGTAAGCTAAGACATGAGTGGGAGGGGCATGTTCTGGGTAAGAGTGAGCTAAGACATGAGTGGGAGGGGCATGTTCTGGGTAAGAGTAAGCTAAGACATGAGTGGGAGGGGCATGTTCTGACTAAGCTAAGACATGAGTGGGAGGGGCATGTTCTGGGTAAGAGTAAGCTAAGACATGAGTGGGAGGGGCATGTTCTGACTAAGCTAAGACATGAGTGGGAGGGGCATGTTCTGGGTAAGAGTAAGCTAAGACATGAGTGGGAGGGGCATGTTCTGGGTAAGAGTGAGCTAAGACATGAGTGGGAGGGGCATGTTCTGGGTAAGAGTAAGCTAAGACATGAGTGGGAGGGGCATGTTCAGGGTAAGAGTAAGCTAAGACATGAGTGGGAGGGGCATGTTCAGGGTAAGGTAAGACACTAGTGGGAGGGGCATGTTCTGGGTAAGCTGGGACTTGAGTAGGAGGGGCATGGTAAGGGTTAGCAGACATGAGTGGGAGGGGCATGACCTGGGTAAGGGTAAGCCAAGACCCAAGTGGGAGGGGCATTATAATCTGCCCTCCTACCCCGCTGCCCAGGACTGAAGATGCCCATATAGAGGAGAGGACTGAACCGCGTCGGAGTTCTTCTTTATGATAATTTTTTCACTCCTGATCCCAGTGAGCTACAACCGGATTGGAGGGGTAGTTGTATAAGCTCCGCCTCCTTAGACGTGTGGCGGGATATGTAGAAGTCGCTTGCAGCCTGCCCCCCCTCCCCCGCCCGTGTCTTGTCTGCTGGCTGTATGTGAGATCGGTGTCACCTCTCCTATGTGATCGTCTGTCTTCTCGCTCCTCTCTATAGTTTGCAGCTGGACCGCGGCCGACTCATCACCAGGTACCGTAACCCCACCCCCCCTGTGTTTGCCACCGCTCACCCGCCCTCCTTTCACCCACTAACACTGTATGTGCCGGGAGCCAATGAGAACGGGCCGTCCACCGCTTCCTGTCAGGTTGTCGGGGAAATTGATCAAAATTCATCAATAAATTCTGAAGAAATTGGCTTCAATATTGTAAATGGGGGGGGGGGGGGGGTGTAGCGAGATGGTGGTGCGCGGTCTGATTGGCTCCCGTCTTTTATGCATTCACTGACATAGGATTGGGGGGGGGGGTGGGGGGGATTGGTGCACAGTCTGCCCCCTCTTGTAGGTTTCTTTGAGATGATGACCCACCGCGCATGCGCATTATGTAGAGGAGATAGAAGTCCTATGAGGGTTGCCACATGCAGAGGATATTATAGACCTCACCCCTCCCCCATCAGGTGGCATTCCTGACCCTACAGTGGGTTGGTTGTATCATTAGGAGCGTGGCCCCTGCGGTGGGGGGGGGGGGGGCTGTGATAGGGTTTCCCCGTATTCAGTCCATTGCTGACACACACGGTAAGTGGCGGCCGCCGCGTGCTTTGTGAGTCTTTAGTGGGGGGTCCATAACACCAGAAGAGCCGCAATTGGGCCTCAGCATAAATCACAATGCTAAGCAGAGACCCCCAGAGACGGTCGGTCATGACCTCCGATTCAGCCTGGTCATGTGACCAGTGTTTTCCCCACAATGGCACCTGTTAGATATTGAAGGAACCTTTGTGTGTGCTCTGCCCCCTGGTGGTGGTTTGCTGCATCTGCACTGGTTGTAGTTCTAGGTTCAGATTGGATAGAGAAGATGGCGTTGGTCACTGCAGTCTCCCCCTATGTAATTATTCATGTATGAAACCCCCCTAGCAATGCCCGTGGCACGAGGATGTCCCCCTTGTCTGGCGGAGGTGCCCCCCTTGTCTGGCGGAGGTGCCCCCCTTGTCTGGCGGAGGTGCCCCCCTTGTCTGGCGGAGGTGCCCCCCTTGTCTGGCGGAGGTGCCCCCCTTGTCTGGCGGAGGTGCCCCCCTTGTCTGGCTGAGGTGCCCCCCTTGTCTGGCTGAGGTGCCCCCCTTGTCTGGCGGAGGTGCCCCCCTTGTCTGGTGGCCCCTTGTCTGGCTGAGGTGCCCCCCTGTTAGATGGCCCCCTTGTCTGGCTGAGGTGCCCCCCTGTTAGATGGCCCCCTTGTCTGGCTGAGGTGCCCCCTTGTTAGATGGGCCCCCTTGTCTGGCTGAGGTGCCCCCCTGTTAGATGGCCCCCTTGTCTGGCTGAGGTGCCCCCCTGTTAGATGGCCCCCTTGTCTGGCTGAGGTGCCCCCTTGTTAGATGGCCCCCTTGTCTGGCTGAGGTGCCCCCCTGTTAGATGGCCCCCTTGTCTGGCTGAGGTGCCCCCCTGTTAGATGGCCCCCTTGTCTGGCTGAGGTGCCCCCTTGTTAGATGGCCCCCTTGTCTGGCTGAGGTGCCCCCTTGTTAGATGGCCCCCTTGTCTGGCTGAGGTGCCCCCTTGTTAGATGGCCCCCTTGTCTGGCTGAGGTGCCCCCTTGTTAGATGGCCCCCTTGTCAGGCGCTGAGGTGCCCCCTTGTTAGATGGCCCCCTTGTCAGGCGCTGAGGTGCCCCCTTGTCAGGCGCTGAGGTGCCCCCTTGTTAGATGGCCCCCTTGTCTGGCTGAGGTGCCCCCTTGTTAGATGGGCCCCCTTGTCTGGCTGAGGTGCCCCCTTGTTAGATGGGCCCCCTTGTCTGGCTGAGGTGCCCCCTTGTTAGATGGGCCCCCTTGTCTGGCTGAGGTGCCCCCTTGTTAGATGGGCCCCCTTGTCTGGCTGAGGTGCCCCCTTGTTAGATGGGCCCCCTTGTCTGGCTGAGGTGCCCCCTTGTTAGATGGGCCCCTTGTCTGGCTGAGGTGCCCCCTTGTCTGGCTGAGGTGCCCCCTTGTTAGATGGCCCCCTTGTCTGGCTGAGGTGCCCCCTTGTCAGGCTGAGGAGCCCCCCCTTGAGGGCCGAGGCGGAGGGAGGATTGTATATGTGTTCTTATTCTGATTGCTGTGTAACTTCCCATTCACTCCTCTCCCTTCTCTCCGCTCTCCTCAATCAAGGGAGGATTCCGACCCATCCAGGTAAGACTATTCTGCATTTCCTCTATACATGGACTGGAAGAAGGCCTATCCAACGGGCAGTAACCCATAGCAACCTGATTTGCTCTTTTATTGGCTTAAAGCCGTCAGATTGGGAGAAGGTGATTGGACGTTGGCAGTGGTGGGGTTACATATCGCATCGCTCATTCAGTAGTTCTCGGGGGGGGGGGTTGGGTGGGGGAGGGGGGGGGATTTGAACCTATACAGAGGTTCTGATTGGTTGCCAGTTTTTCGGATGGAGTGGTCCTGTTGCTGTCCTATTGGCTCTCTTCCTGTCCTGGTTATACCTTCAGTCTGTCAGTTCCATGTGGAATAGTCTGTGCCCCCCCCCCAAGGTCGGAGAATTTCACCCGTTTTCTGTACCTTCTTCTTCTCTTCCGCAGTTTTTCCAAAGGCCGCAGATCCAGCCGCAGCGCGCCACCATACAGAATAGTAACCCCTCCCTCCGAACAGGCGCGCAGACGCCCACCGCCGTCTATCAAACCAACCAGCACATCATGATGGTCAACCACGCCATCCCGATGCCATATGCAATGACGCAGGGTCCTCAGTACTGTATACCACAGGTACCGGCAACGCACACCGTTCACTGGGCCGGCTCCGCCTCCGCCGCTTCACGTCTCTCACTCTTTTCTCCTTTTTTATCTTTTCAGTATCGACACAGCGCCCCCCCTTATGTAGGACCTCCACAGCAGTATCAAGTGCAGCCTCCGGGCCCCAATCCCTTCTACCCGGGCCCCGGACCTGGAGACTTCCCCTCACCATACGGTATATACATCAGAGTTTTCTTCCTCCTCAGCCCTTCCCACGTGGTGAATGTTTGTGTGCGCGGGTCGTGGCGTTGCTTGGGGGGTTCATCAGGTTCAGGCTGGTTCCATATTCTAGGATAAAGATCTTAACTGAAGACTGCAAGTCAATGTTTGGTCTTCTATAGTATAAGTAATACAAGATGTAGAATGTTATCAATCATGGCAACAGGCCAACCCACTTCAGGAGGCATGAGAGAGGAGGCATGGGTTCCCCCCCTTCAGGAGACATGGGAGAGGAGACATGGGTTCCCCCACTTCAGGAGACATGAGAGAGGAGGCATGGGTTCCCCCCTTCAGGGGGAGACATGTGAGAGGAGGCATGGGTTCCCCCCTTCAGGGGGAGACATGTGAGAGGAGGCATGGGTTCCCCCCCTTCAGGGGGAGACATGGGAGAGGAGGCATGGGTTCCCCCCTTCAGGAGACATGAGAGAGGAGACATGGGTTCCCCCACTTCAGGAGACATGGGAGAGGAGACATGGGTTCCCCCCTTCAGGAGACATGAGAGAGGAGACATGGGTTCCCCCACTTCAGGAGACATGGGAGAGGAGACATGGGTTCCCCCCTTCAGGAGACATGGGAGAGGAGACATGGGTTCCCCCACTTCAGGAGACATGGGAGAGGAGACATGGGTTCCCCCCTTCAGGGGGAGACATGTGAGAGGAGGCATGGGTTCCCCCCCTTCAGGAGACATGAGAGAGGAGGCATGGGTTCCCCCCCTTCAGGAGGCATGAGAGAGGAGGCATGGGTTCCCCCCCTTCAGGAGACATGAGAGAGGAGGCATGGGTTCCCCCCCTTCAGGGGGAGACATGAGAGAGGAGGCATGGGTTCCCCCCTTCAGGGGGAGACATGGGAGAGGAGGCATGGGTTCCCCCCCTTTCAGGAGGCATGGGAGAGGAGGCATGGGTTCCCCCCCTTTCAGGAGGCATGAGAGAGGAGGCATGGGTTCCCCCCCTTCAGGAGACATGGGCGAGGAGGCATGGGTTCCCCCCCTTCAGGAGACATGGGAGAGGAGACACGGGTTCCCCCCTTCAGGGGGAGACATGGGAGAGGAGGCACGGGTTCCCTCCCCCCTTTCAGGGGGCTTGCGAGAGGAGGCATGGGTTCCCCCCCCTTTCAGGAGGCATGGGAGAGGAGGCACGGGTTCCACCCCTTCAGGAGGCATGGGAGAAGAGGCACGGGTTCCCCCCCCCCCTTTCAGGAGGCATGGGAGAGGAGGCACGGGTTCTACCCCTTCAGGAGGCATGGGAGAGGAGGCACGGGTTCCCCCCCCCCCTTTCAGGAGGCTTGCTAGAGGAGGCATGGGTTCCCCCCCCTTTCAGGAGGCATGGGAGAGGAGGCACGGGTTCTACCCCTTCAGGAGGCATGGGAGAGGAGGCACGGGTTCTACCCCTTCAGGAGGCATGGGAGAGGAGGCATGGGTTCCCCCCCCTTTCAGGAGGCATGGGAGAGGAGGCACGGGTTCCCTCCCCCCTTTCAGGAGACTTGCTAGAGGAGGCATGGGTTCCCCCCCCTTTCAGGAGGCATGGGAGAGGAGGCACGGGTTCTACCCCTTCAGGAGGCATGGGAGAGGAGGAACGGGTTCTACCCCTTCAGGAGGCATGGGAGAGGAGGCATGGGTTCTCCCCCCTTCAGGAGGCATGGGAGAGGAGGCACGGGGTCTTGATTTGGGTGCTATATACACCATTATCAGTCTCTTGCTGTATACTGGGACTGACCTGACGAATGAATCTTATGTTGTAGGGACCCCCTTTTACTCCAGTCAGCCGGTGTACCAGTCAGCGCCTATCCCCATAGTGCCTCCACAGCAGCCACAACAGCCACCACCTCCCGCCAAGAGAGAGAAGAAGACGGTAAGTGATCCCTCGCCCATAGCGCTGCCGTATGACGGATATCATCATAAAGAAGCACCGCGCGCTCACACCGCCATTTCTCATCTCCAGATCCGAATCCGAGACCCGAACCAAGGAGGCAGAGACATCACAGAGGAAATCATGTCAGGAGGGGGCAGCAGGAACCCGACTCCCCCCATCCTCCGGCCCAGCTCTACTCCAACTCCTCCTCAGGTAAGGGAGAGGAGGCAGCCGGTCCATGGTGGGGGGGGGGTATGATGGTGGACCGCACTCCTCTAGATGTAGATACACATGTGCCATTATGTGTTTTGGGGGGGGGGGGGGCTGGGGATAGGTGTAGGGGGGGGGGCTGGGGATAGGTGTAGGGGGGGGGGGGGGGCGGGGGATAGGTGTAGGGGGGGGCTGGGGTGTGGGGGGGGGGGGCTAGGGTAGATAGGGGGGGCTGGGGATAGGTGTGTGGGGGGGGGGGGGGGGCTGAGGATAGGTGTAGGGGGGGGGCTGAGGATAGGTGTAGGGGTGGGGGGGGGGGCTGGGGGGGGGGGGCTAGGATAGGGGGGGGGGGGGGGGCTGGGGATAGGTGTTGGGGGGGGGGGGTGTAGGGGGGGGGCTGGGGATAGGTGGGGGGGGGGCTGGGGGGGGCTGATAGGTGTAGGGGGGGGGGGGGGGATAGGTGTAGGGGGGGGGGGGGGATAGTTGTAGAGGGGGGGCTGGGGATAGGTGTAGGGGGGGGGGGGTGTAGGGGGGGGCTGGGGATAGGTGTAGGGGGGGGGGCTGAGGATAGGTGTAGGGGGGGGGGGGTAGGGGGGGGGGGCTGGGGGATAGGTGTGGGGGGGGGGCTGGGGATACGTGTGGGGGGGGGGGGGCTTGGAGAAGTAAAAGGTCCTTCTGTACATTGAAATCATTCAGAATCCCCCGTGTGTGGTAAGATCTGACGATGGTGCGTTTATTTTCTGCGTCCAATTAACCACTTAAGGACCGCCTACCGCTGATATGTCAGCAGAACGGCACGGCTGGGCACAATCGCGTACCTTTACGTGATTGTTAAATGCCCAGCCCCCGCGACCTGTTCTGAAGCTCCGTGACCGCGGGACTTGCGGACCCGATTGCCGCTGGAGTCCCGCGACCGGTCCCGGGGAGAGCCGTGTGTAAACACACCTTCCCCGTGCTTCTCCGTGGTGCCGTGATCGATCGTGTGATCCCTTTCATAGGGAAACCCAATCAATGACGTCACACCTACAGCCACACCCCCCTACAGTTTGAAACACAGATGAGGTCACACTTAACCCCTTCAGCGCCCCCTTGTGGTTAACTCCCAAACTGCCATTGTCATTTTCACAGCAATCAGTGTCATTTTTATAGCAATGGAACCAATGACAATGGTTCCAAAAATGTGTCAAAATTGTCCGAAGTGTCCGCCATAATGTCGCAGTCACGAAAAAAATCGCTGATCGCCGCCATTAGTAGAAAAAATAATTAATAAAAATGCAATAAATCTATCCCCTATTTTGTAAACACTATACATTTTGCGCAAACCAATGGATAAACGCTTATTGCGATTTTTTTTTTTTTTTTTTTACCAAAAATACATAGAAGAATACGTATCGGCCTAAACTGAGGGAATTTTTATATATATATATTTATTTTTGGGGGATATTTATTATAGAAAAAGTAAAAAAATATTGATTTTTTCAAAATGGTCGCTGTATTTTTGTTTATAGCGCAAAAAAAAAACCCGCAGAGGTAATCAAATACCACCAAAAGAAATCTCTATTTGTGGGGGGAAAAGGACGCCAATTTTGTTTGGGAGCCACGTCGCACGACCGCGCAATTGTCAGTTAAAGCGACGCAGCGCCGAATCGCAAAAAGGGGCCAGGTCCTTTACATGCATAATGTCACGGGGGGGGGGGGGGTAAAGTGGTTAAGAAGAAAAATACCGGTAAACGCAGAAATCGGCCAATTAATAGCAGATGAAGGTCCTGTGCGTATGGGAGCGCCCCCTCCAGGCGAGGGTCCTGTGCGTATGGGAGCGCCCCCTCCAGGCGAGGGTCCTGTGCGTATGGGAGCGCCCCCTCCAGGTGAAGGTCCTGTGCGTATGGGAGCGCCCCCTCCAGGTGAGGGTCCTGTGCGTATGGGAGCGCCCCCTCCAGGTGAAGGTCCTGTGTGTATGGGAGCGCCCCCTCCAGGTGAAGGTCCTGTGCGTATGGGAGCGCCCCCTCCAGGTGAGGGTCCTGTGCGTATGGGAGCGCCCCCTCCAGGTGAGGGTCCTGTGCGTATGGGAGCGCCCCCTCCAGGTGAGGGTCCTGTGCGTATGGGAGCGCCCCCTCCAGGTGAGGGTCCTGTGTGTATGGGAGCGCCCCCTCCAGGTGAGGGGTGACTCTGGCATTGCCATGTGTTCAGTATTTATCAATAAATGGGTTCAGTGAGTGCAAGCTCCTGTGTCAAGCATAGATCAGGATATACTGTGTGATGTTTGTGGATTTGTTGTTCCTGATTGTAATGTGTCTTTTCCTCCTCCTGCCTCTTATTTGTCTTTCTTTTCTTTTTTTCCCACCTTAAAATTTACTGAAATTGGATCCTTTTTATTTGTAATTCTGCTTCTTTTTTACTCAAATTTCCCGTCTGCCTTTCACAACATGCTTGTCTCACCACCTTCCTGAAACCCCCCGTGTCTCCCCCCCCCCCCCCCCCCCCCCCCCCCCCCCCCCCCCCCCCCCCCCCCCTCCCCCCCCCTCCTCCCCCCCCCCCCCCCCCCCCCCCCCCCCCCCCCCCCCCCCCCCCCCCCTCCCCCCCCCCCCCCCCCCCCCCCCCCCCCCCCCCCCCCCCCCTCCCCCCCTGCCCCCCCCCCCCCCCCCTCCCCCCACCCCCCCCCCCCTCCCCCCCCCCCCCCCCCCCCCCCCCCCCCCCTCCCCCCCCCCCCCCCCCCCCCCCCCTCCTTGTCTCACCACCTTCCTGAAACCCCACCGTGTCTTCCCCCCCTCCTTGTCTCACCACCTTCCTGAAACCCCCCGTGTCTTCCCCCCCCCCCCCCCTCCTTGTCTCACCACCTTCCTGAAACCCCACCGTGTCTTCCCCCCCTCCTTGTCTCACCACCTTCCTGAAACCCCACCGTGTCTCCCCCCCTCCTTGTCTCACCACCTTCCTGAAACCCCACCGTGTCTTCCCCCCTCCTTGTCTCACCACCTTCCTGATACCCCACCGTGTCTTCCCCCCCCCCCCCCCTCCTTGTCTCACCACCTTCCTGAAACCCCACCGTGTCTTCCCCCCTCCTTGTCTCACCACCTTCCTGAAACCCCACCGTGTCTTCCCCCCTCCTTGTCTCACCACCTTCCTGAAACCCCACCGTGTCTTCCCCCCTCCTTGTCTCACCACCTTCCTGAAACCCCACCGTGTCTCCCCCCTCCTTGTCTCACCACCTTCCTGAAACCCCACCGTGTCTTCCCCCCCTCCTTGTCTCACCACCTTCCTGAAACCCCACCGTGTCTTCCCCCCCTCCTTGTCTCACCACCTTCCTGAAACCCCACCGTGTCTTCCCCCCTCCTTGTCTCCTTGACCTGGTCTCCACCCCCTCCTTGTGCCCTTGACCTGGTCTCCACCCCCTCCTTGTGCCCTTGACCTGGTCTCCACCCTCTTCTCCGCCCTCTCCTTGTGCCCTTGACCTGGTCTCCACCCTCTTCTCCGCCCTCTCCTTGTGCCCTTGACCTGGTCTCCACCCTCTTCTCCGCCCTCTCCTTGTGCCCTTGACCTGGTCTCCACCCTCTCCTTCTGCCCTTGACCTGGTCTCCACCCTCTCCTTGTGCCCTTGACCTGGTCTCCACCCTCTCCTTGTGCCCTTGACCTGGTCTCCACCCTCTCCTTGTGCCCTTGACCTGGTCTCCACCCTCTCCTTGTGCCCTTGACCTGGTCTCCACCCTCTCCTTGTGCCTTTGACCTGGTCTCCACCCTCTTCTCCACCCTCTCCTTGTGCCCTTGACCTGGTCTCCGCCCTCTCCTTGTGCCCTTGACCTGGTCTCAACCCTCTCCTTGTGCCCTTGAATTGGTCTCCGCCCTCTCCTTGTGCCCTTGACCTGGTCTCCGCCCTCTCCTTGTGCCCTTGACCTGGTCTCCACCCTCTCCTTGTGCCCTTGACCTGGTCTCCACCCTCTCCTTGTGCCTTTGACCTGGTCTCCACCCCCTCCTTGTGCCCTTGACCTGGTCTCCACCCTCTTCTCCACCCTCTCCTTGTGCCCTTGACCTGGTCTCCACCCTCTTCTCCACCCCCTCCTTGTACCCTTGACCTGGTCTCCACCCTCTCCTTGTGCCCTTGACCTGGTCTCCACCCTCTTCTCCACCCTCTCCTTGTGCCCTTGACCTGGTCTCCACCCTCTCCTTGTGCCCTTGACCTGGTCTCCACCCCTTTCTTGTGCCCTTGACCTGGTCTCCACCCCCTCCTTGTACCCTTGACCTGGTCTCCACCCCCTCCTTGTACCCCACCCCCTCCTTGTACCCTTGACCTGGTCTCCACCCCCTCCTTGTACCCTTGACCTGGTCTCCACCCTCTTCTCCACCCCCTCCTTGTACCCTTGACCTTGTCTCCACCCTCTCCTTGTGCCCTTGACCTGGTCTCCACCCTCTTCTCCACCCTCTTCTCCACCCTCTCCTTGTGCCCTTGACCTGGCCTCCACCCCCTCCTTGTGCCCTTGACCTGGTCTCCACCCCCTCCTTGTACCCTTGACCTGGTCTCCACCCTCTTCTCCACCCCCTCCTTGTACCCTTGACCTGATCTCCACCCTCTTCTCCACCCTCTCCTTGTGCCCTTGACCTGGTCTCCACCCCCTCTTGTACCCTTGACCTGGTCTCCACCCTCTCCTTGTGCCCTTGACCTGGTCTCCACCCCCTCCTTGTGCCCTTGACCTGGTCTCCACCCCCTCCTTGTACCCTTGACCTGGTCTCCACCCCCTCCTTGTACCCTTCACCTGGTCTCCACCCTCTTCTCCACCCTCTCCTTGTGCCCTTGACCTGGTCTCCACCCCCTCCTTGTACCCTTGACCTGGTCTCCACCCTCTCCTTGTGCCCTTGACCTGGTCTCCACCCTCTCCTTGTGCCCTTGACCTGGTCTCCACCCTCTCCTTGTGCCCTTGACCTGGTCTCCACCCTCTCCTTGTGCCCTTGACCTGGTCTCCACCCTCTCCTTGTGCCCTTGACCTGGTCTCCACCCTCTCCTTGTGCCCTTGACCTGGTCTCCACCCCCTCCTTGTACCCTTGACCTGGTCTCCACCCTCTTCTCCACCCCCTCCTTGTACCCTTGACCTGGTCTCCACCCTCTTCTCCACCCTCTCCTTGTGCCCTTGACCTGGTCTCCACCCCCTCCTTGTACCCTTGACCTGGTCTCCACCCTCTCCTTGTGCCCTTGACCTGGTCTCCACCCCCTCCTTGTGCCCTTGACCTGGTCTCCACCCCCTCCTTGTGCCCTTGACCTGGTCTCCACCCCCTCCTTGTACCCTTGACCTGGTCTCCACCCCCTCCTTGTACCCTTCACCTGGTCTCCACCCTCTTCTCCACCCTCTCCTTGTGCCCTTGACCTGGTCTCCACCCCCTCCTTGTACCCTTGACCTGGTCTCCACCCTCTCCTTGTGCCCTTGACCTGGTCTCCACCCTCTCCTTGTGCCCTTGACCTGGTCTCCACCCTCTCCTTGTGCCCTTGACCTGGTCTCCACCCTCTCCTTGTGCCCTTGACCTGGTCTCCACCCTCTCCTTGTGCCCTTGACCTGGTCTCCACCCTCTCCTTGTGCCCTTGACCTGGTCTCCACCCTCTCCTTGTGCCCTTGACCTGGTCTCCACCCTCTCCTTGTGCCCTTGACCTGGTCTCCACCCTCTCCTTGTGCCCTTGACCTGGTCTCCACCCCCTCCTTGTGCCCTTGACCTGGTCTCCACCCTCTCCTTGTGCCCTTGACCTGGTCTCCACCCCCTCCTTGTGCCCTTGACCTGGTCTCCACCCCCTCCTTGTGCCCTTGACCTGGTCTCCACCCTCTTCTCCACCCTCTCCTTGTGCCCTTGACCTGGTCTCCACCCCCTCCTTGTACCCTTGACCTGGTCTCCACCCTCTTCTCCACCCTCTCCTTGTGCCCTTGACCTGGTCTCCACCCTCTCCTTGTGCCCTTGACCTGGTCTCCACCCCCTCCTTGTACCCTTGACCTGGTCTCCACCCTCTTTGTGCCCTTGACCTGGTCTCCACCCCCTCCTTGTACCCTTGACCTGGTCTCCACCCTCTCTTTGTGCCCTTGACCTGGTCTCCACCCTCTCCCCATCGTACCCCGAACCCCATCTGTCCCTCCCTTGTCTCTTGACCCCCTCTTGTTTTGTAATATTTCTGTTGTGCTCTTTGTATCTACTTTGTTGCTTTTTTTTTCTTTTTTTTACACCTTTCTGTTAGTTTTTCTGTTCCCGCGCTCATTATCACCCTCTTTTGTACTTCAAATCCCAGCAGCTTCCTAGCCATGTTCCTGAGCACAGCCCAGTGGTGTATAGGACTGTGGAGAGCCCTCATCTCACTGCCGCCAGGGACCCCAAAATAGGTAGGTACCGCTCGTCTTTCCACAGTGGTCTGCAAAGGGAGAGGCGTGCGGATGGATGTGAGAACCGATCCCAGAAATTATTTGTCATAATTGGGTGCCAAGGGGTTAAATTCAACTACTGGGGACACTGGAATGTTGGATATCCCTATAAGGCTCCTCGGGTGTCGCTGGTCCTCCATTGGTGGGGTGGGGGTGTAGACGCTCTTCCTGGGAGTATCTGGGTGTCGTACGTTTATTGAGGGGACCCATCTAAATCTCATACACATTGTCACAAGCACACAACTCGGGGTTCCCAAATTGGGCGCCCTGAGGGGAGGATGAACAGAGAAAGGGGCAAGAGGAGCAGGTGAGTTTAACCCCCTCAATACCGGGTACTTTTACCCCCTTTCCTTCCCAGGCCAATTTTCAGCTCTCATCGCTGTCGCACTTTGAGTGACAATTGCACGGTCGTGCAACACTGTATCCATATGACATTTTTTGCATTATTTTTTTTTCACACATATAGGGCTTGCTTTTAGTGATATTTATTCACCCCTGGGGTTTTTATATATTGCTAGACAAAAAATGTTTGTTATAAAATTTGGAAAATCAGTAATTTTTCTCCACTGGTGGGTCTGCGCTGGTGGGGACTGATGGGGCTGCGCTGGTGGGGACTGATGGGGCTGCGCTGGTGGGGACTGATGGGGCTACACTGCTCTGCGCTGGTGGGGACTGATGGGGCTACACTGCTCTGCGCTGGTGGGGACTGATGGGGCTACACTGCTGTGCGCTGGTGGGTCTGCGCTGGTGGGGGCTGGGCTGGTGGGGGCTGCACTGGTGGGGACTGATGGGGCTACCCTGCTGTGCGCTGGTGGGTCTGCGCTGGTGGGTTTGCGCTGGTGGGGGCTGTACTGGTGGGGACTGATGGGGGCTACACTGCTGTGCGCTGATGAGTCTGCACTGGTGGGTACTGATGGGGCTGCGCTGGTGGGTCTGCGCTGGTGGGGACTGATGGGGGCTACACTGCTGTGCGCTGATGAGTCTGCACTGGTGGGTACGGATGGGGCTGCGCTGGTGGGGGCTGCACTGGTGGGGACTGATGGGGCTACCCTGCTGTGCGCTGGTGGATTTGCGCTGGTGGGGGCTGGGCTGGTGGGGGCTGCACTGGTGGGGACTGATGGGGCTACACTGCTGTGCGCTGGTGGGTCTGCGCTGGTGGGGACTGATGGGGGCTACACTGCTGTGCGCTGATGAGTCTGCACTGGTGGGTACTGATGGGGCTGCGCTGGTGGGGGCTGCACTGGTGGGGACTGATGGGGCTGCACTGCTGTGTGCTGGTGGGTCTGCGCTGGTGGGGACTGATGGGGGCTACACTGCTGTGTGCTGATGAGTCTGCACTGGTGGGTACTGATGGGGCTACACTGCTGTGCGCTGATGGGGCTGCACTGGTAGGTACTGATGGGGCTGCACTGGTAGGTACTGATGGGGCTGCACTGGTAGGTACTGATGGGGCTGCACTGGTAGGTACTGATGGGGCTGCACTGGTAGGTACTGATGGGGTTGCACTGGTAGGTACTGATGGGGCTGCGCTGGTAGGTACTGATGGGGCTGCGCTGGTGGGGACTGATGGGGCTACACTGCTGTGCGCTGGTGGGTCTGCACTGGTGGGGACTGATGGGGCTGCACTGGTAGGTACTGGTGGGGGCTGGGCTGGTGGGGGCTGCACTGGTGGGGACTGATGGGGCTGCACTGATTATTAGGATCAGTGTAGATGTCCCCTGTGTGGATTGCCACTTATCGGCTCTCCTCACGCACTGACAGCGTAGGGAGAGGACTGCCCGATAACCTGGCAAATCCTATTTACACTGTGATCAGCTGTGATTGGACGCAGCTGGTCACATGGTAAAGAGCTGCTCTTTACCCCGATCACACATCATTGCAAAGGCCTGCCACAGGGGGTGTGTGGCAAGCGTGATCACGGGGTCTTCCTGGCATTGTAGGGCCGCTCTGTAGCCTTCATTTGGGTAAAGCGCGGTCGTGAAGGGGTCAAACAAGAGCAAGAGCTCCCCTCAGGTATTCCTGTGTCCCCATTGCAGAGATTTCTCACTTTTCCTGTTTTGGTGACACACTGTGTCCCCAAGGTGGACTCAGCCCCCCACAACGTCCAAAACATATCTCTGTAAATGGCAAGAATTATTTTTAAACTTGTCTTTTGTTTTTGTTTTCACAGAGGAGAAGCCGAAATTGGACCCCGTGTTGAAATCATCTCCTTCGGCCCCGGTACGCGCAGAGCCGGTCACCACCACAAAGTGCTCTACACCGGAGCAGATCGTCGAGCCCGCAGCGCCGGAGGCCGGACCGGAGCACCACCTGACGCCTGGAATATTGCCCGGGGTGGCGGCTGCGGCCATGGCTCCCGTGGTTGTAGCCACAGAGTCTTTCCCCTGCCACCTGGGAGACATGAGCGAGGGCGAGAGCACCGCAGAGGAGTGCGGGTCTCCGGACGAGGGCGCCGCGGAGGACGGCGAAGAGGAGCTATGCAAGGAACCGCCGGGGCCTACCGTAGCCGCTGAGACCCCGGTGACCCCTCAGGAAATGAATGGCGTAAGCTACGATCACTCGGCCGTGGACGGCGCTGTGGGTGAGAAACCAATGTTGGGGGAAGAAGAGACTTTGCCGGATGTGCCGGAGCCGGCACCGGCGCCCCCCGTGGATACGAGTGTAGAATGCACTTCTCCTCCAAATGTGCCTCAAACGTTGCCCGTACAGCCGGAATCGCCCCCTCCTCCTCTCATCGCTGCTGCTCAATGTACCACTAAGACCTCCCCTCCTGCCGCTCTTATTCCAGCCGTGGTGTCGGACCACGCGGACAAGGAGGAAGACGACGGAACGCCCAGCTTGGACGGGGACGTGGACTCTGTGAACGCGAGGTCGCCTGATACTTACACAGAACTTGAGCCAAGCGTGACCCTTCTAAGCTTCACCTCAAGAAAGAGTCCCGTGGAAGGTACGTGAGCTGCACCCCTGGAAGGATTGGTAGCACGGGGGGGGCGGCCAGATAGGTGGGGAGGGGCTTTCAACAGGGCAGGTGTCGGGTTATAATATGGCGGCTTATGGGAGGAAGTGAGGGGGGCTGCAAAGATGGGTCACTGTGGGGACTGCAGAGATCGTGACATCGGGGGCTGCGGAGGTCAGTCACTGTGGGAGGGGGGGGCTGCGGAGGTCGGTCACTGTGGGGGAGGGGGCTGCGGAGTTCGGTCACTGTGGGGGGGGGGGGCTGCGCAGGTCGGCCACTGTGGGGGGGGGGGGCTGTGGAGGTCGGTCACTGTGGGGGGGACTGCGGAGGTTGGTCACTGTGGGGGGGGCTGCAGAAGTCGGCCACTGTGGAGGGGGGTGGCTGCGCAGGTCGGCCACTGTGGGGGGGGCTGCGCAGGTCGGCCACTGTGGGGGGGGCCTGCGCAGGTCGGCCACTGTGGAGGGGCTGCGGCAATCGTGACATCGGGGGATGCGGGGGTCGGTCACTGTGGGGCCCGCTGCGGCGATGGGTCACTGTGGGGGGGGGGCTGCGGCGATGGGTCACTGTGGGGGGGGGGGCTGCGGCGATGGGTCACTGTGGGGGGGGGGGGCTGCGGCGATGGGTCACTGTGGGGGGGGGGCTGCGGCGATGGGTCACTGTGGGGGGGGGCTGCGGCGATGGGTCACTGTGGGGGGGGGGGCTGAGGCGATGGGTCACTGTGGGGGGGGGGGCTGCGGCGATGGGTCACTGTGGGGGGGGGGCTGAGGCGATGGGTCACTGTAGGGGGGGCTGCGGCGATGGGTCACTGTAGGGGGGGCTGAGGCGATGGGTCACTGTGGGGGGGGGGGGCTGCGGCGATGGGTCACTGTGGGGGGGGGGCTGAGGCGATGGGTCACTGTGGGGGGGGGGGGGGCTGCGGCGATGGGTCACTGTGGGGGGGGGGGGGCTGCGGCGATGGGTCACTGTGGGGGAGCTGCGGCGATGGGTCACTGTGGGGGGGGGGGGGTTTTGTTGCTTCATCATGTGTGATTTCCCTTCGCTCTCCGCAGAGCGTTCCTCCTCTGTGATGAGACGCAGGCTCCGTAACATGAAACAAAAGCCGTTTATCTCCAGACTGACTGACGCTCGTGTTCCTTTATAGATTTTCAGCCAGCAAATCCTGCGCCGCGCTGATAAGTTATTAAACCGCGCACTCAATTTACCCTCCGAACACCCCGCATCGGCTCTGTCATTATCCGGAACGTTCTGAGAGCGGCAAGATGGAGTCAGGGGTCTTTCAAGTCTTCTCTGTAAATTCCGGCACGGTAATCGGCGTATGAATTATCCCTCGGCGGTCTGTCTGCGGCGGCTCTTCAGAACTAGGCCACGCCGCCATGCGGTGACAGTGAGACTCATTGCAGCCTCCCCCCCCCCCCCCCCCCAAGTGCAACCAACCGCGGTCAGCGCTGGATAAGTAGTCAAATCAAATAGAGAATCCCTCCGCAGTTCTGTCCACACGGGAATAAATGTCCACTTGGGGACCCGCACTTTTTCTTTACAAGTTAGGACCCTTTCATGCTTGTGCAACTTGTCCTGCGACTGCAAAGTCACATGAAAAGTCGTACGCCATTCATTTCCAATGAGTACCGTTCATATCTGTGCGACTTCAAGTCCCTGCACTACTTTGGTCCCACTTTGATGCGAGTTGAGGCCATAGACCTCAAATGAAATTGTGGTCTCTCTTTACCTCTATGGCCAGACATGAAGTGATGTCATGACGTAGCTCTGGTCCTTTAAGGTCATAGAGGGTATCGGAGACAATCTGGTCTCTCTTCACCTCTATGGTCAGACCAGAAGAGATGTCAAGACTTTGCTCCCGTCCCTCAAGATCAGAGACGATCTGGTCTCTCTTTACCTCTATGGCCAGACCGGAAGTGATGTCATGACCTTGCTCCGGTCCTGCAAGATTATAGCGGTGATCAGAGACTATCTGGTCTCTCTTCAGCCTCAATGGCCAGACCGGAAGAGATGTCATGACTTTGCTCTGGTCCTTCAAGAACATAGAGGTGATCAGAGACGATCTGGTCTCTCTTCACCTCTATAGTCAGACCAGAAGAGATGTCATGACGTTGCTCCGGTCCTTCAAGATTATAGAGGGGATCAGAGGCGATCTGGTCTCTTTTCACCTCCTCTATGGCCAGACCGGAAGAGATGTCATGACGTTGCTCCGGTCCTTCAAGATCATAGAGGTGATCGGAGATAATCTGGTCTCTTGTCACCTCCTCTATGGCCAAACCAGAAGTGATGTCATGAGGTTGCGTCGGTCCTTCAAGATCAGAGAGGGGATCGGAGACAATCTGGTCTCTTTTCACCTCTATGGCCAGCTGTGTGAATCATTGTTTTCGGTACTTGCCAGTAAACCCAAGAAACGGTGGTGAGTGGTGGGGAGGGGGAGCGACCCCTCCCCCTGCTTCTCAAAGCAATCAAGAAGGACGTCTGACATCTAGCCCTTTCCTCCCCAGCCTGACTGTCCCTGGCCCACCCCTTTTCATTCATGGAAATTCAGGTCTTGCAATTATGGGGGCTCTGCGTCGCATGTGGTTTGCATGCAAATACAGCCTGCTCACTCTTTCCATTCTGTTGATTCTGATAAATTAGGGTTACATGCGCGTTTGAATAGACAACCTAATAGGGGTCTTCTCGCCATAGGGGTCTTCTCGCCATAGGGGTCTTCTCGCCATAGGGGTCTTTTTACTATTAGGTTTTCCTCACCATAGGGGCCTTCTTGACATAAAGTAGCAATCACTATAGAGGGTCTCCTCCCTATAGGGATATTTTCTCCAGGGATCTTCTTGGCATTAGCTTCTTCCCTTTATAGGGAGTCTTCTCTCCATAAGAGACTTCTTGCCATTTAGGTTCTTCTCTCCATTATGCTTTTCTCATTATAGAGGGTCTTCTCTCCACTATGTTCTTCTCGCCATTAGGTTCATCTCGCTAGAGAGGGTCTTCCCCCCCCATAAAGGTCTTCTTGGCATTCAGTTCTTTTCACTATAGAGGGTCTTCTCTCGGGTTCTTCTTCTCATTAGGGTCTTCTTACTGTTGGGTTCTTTGCATCATAGAGGGTCTTCTTACTATAGAGCATCTTCTCCCCATAAGGATCTTCTAGTGTTAGGTTCTTCTCAATATAGAGTCTTCTCTCCATTATGCTGTTCTCAATGTAGAGGGTCTTCTCTCCGTTATGTTGTTCTCACTAGAGGTTCTTGCCATTAGGTTGTTCTCACTAAAGGGTCTTCGTCCCATAAGGGTCTTCTTCTCTGTTATGTTCTTTTCAATATAGAGGGTCTTCTCTCTGTTATGTTCTAACTATAGTCTTCTTGCGATTAGGTTCTTATCAATACAGAGGGTCTTTTCGCTGTTAGGTTCTTCTCACTACAGAGTCTTCTTCCCATAAGGGTCTTCTTGACATTAAGGTTCCTCTCTGTTGTGGTCCTCTTCCCATAAGTGTCTTCTTAGGGTTAGGTTCTTCTCTCCATAAGGATCGTCTTAGTATTAGGTTGGTCTTCCCTCCATAAGTTCTTCTTATAAAGGTTTTCTAGGCATTGGGTTCTTCTCACTATAGAGAGTCTGCTCTGTTTCTACTCCCCATAAAGGTCTTTTTGGTGTTAGGCTTTTGTGACTATAGAGCATCTTTTTTCAGGAAGAGTCTTCTAAATAGGTTCTTCTAACTATACAGGGTCTTCCCTGCCTTTTAGGCTCTTCTCAATATAGAGGGTATGCTTCCCATAAAGATATTTTTGGCATTAGGTTCTTCTCACTATAGTGTGTCTTCTCTTCGTTGGGGTCTTCTCTTCGTTGGGGTCTTCTCAATATAGAGGGTTTTCTTCTCAATTTAGACTGTATGCTTTCCATAAAGATCTTTTTGGCATTAGGATCTTCTCACTATAGAGGGTCTTCTCTTCGTTTTTGGGTCTTCTCTTCGCTTTTGGGTCTTCTCTTCGTTTTTGGGTCTTCTCTTCGCTTTTGGGCCTTCTCTTCGCTTTTGGGCCTTCTCTTCGCTTTTGGGCCTTCTCTTCGCTTTTGGGCCTTCTCTTCGCTTTTGGGCCTTCTCTTTGCTTTTGGGCCTTCTCTTCGCTTTTGGGCCTTCTCTTCGCTTTTGGGCCTTCTCTTCGCTTTTGGGCCTTCTCTTCGCTTTTGGGCCTTCTCTTCGCTTTTGGGCCTTCTCTTCGCTTTTGGGCCTTCTCTTCGTTTTTGAGCCTTCTCTTCGTTTTTGGGTCTTCTCTTCGTTTTTGGGCCTTCTCTTCGTTTTTGGGCCTTCTCTTCGCTTTTGGGCCTTCTCTTCGCCTTTGGGCCTTCTCTTCGCTTTTGGGCCTTCTCTTCGCTTTTGGGCCTTCTCTTCGCTTTTGGGCCTTCTCTTCGCTTTTGGGCCTTCTCTTCGCTTTTGGGCCTTCTCTTCGCTTTTGGGCCTTCTCTTCGTTTTAGGGCCTTCTCTTTGTTTTAGGGTCTTCTCTTTGTTTTAGGGCCTTCTCTTTGTTTTAGGGCCTTCTCTTCGCTTTTGGGCCTTCTCTTCGCTTTTGGGCCTTCTCTTCGTTTTTGGGCCTTCTCTTCGTTTTTGGGCCTTTTCTTCGTTTTTGGGCCTTTTCTTCGTTTTTGGGCCTTCTCTTCGCTTTTGGGCCTTCTCTTCGCTTTTGGGCCTGCTCTTCGTTGGGGTCGTCTTCTCCCTATAGTGGGTCTTCTTGCCATTGGGTTCTTCCCACTCTAAAGGGTCTTCTCTCCATAAGCACACACCCCATTGTAATGAGTGGAGATATTTCGGTATTCTCTGATCCCCGGACGGGTTCTGGATGGAGCAGACTGTGTGTATAAATAAAGGTGATGCTTCTCTGCTGGTATTGCAGATTAAATTAGCGCTGGTCTGATCACATGTTCCTCGGTCTCGGGAAGAGCCGAATTCAGTGACACACGGGGGGGGATGTTAATAGCCAGAAAACTCACATCACCGTCTCTTCTCTCCTTACAGCACAGACTGCGGCAGCTGCACCAAAGATGTGGCAGAAACCAAAAGACGAGAACCCGCACGCCGATGAGGTCCTGCCAGCCGATGTTGAGGTGAGTCCGGTCGCACGGGGTCGCTGGGTGACTTGGCCGCTTTTGGTGGTGTCTCTGTTACAGCCGACTGTCCGCTCTTCCACTAAGCAGACTATTTCACCAAACTCCCCTCCGGTCCTGGATGCAGCTGTTGGATAATCTTTTCCTGTAACCGTTCCAGGAACCGCCGCGCTCTTCTGGTTCCTGCCAAAAAAAAAAATCCATCAGTCTGATTCCTTTGTGATGCTGTGTATTTTATTTAGATTGCATATCACATTGCCGGTGTCGTAGAAAGTCACAATACCTGGGTGCAGAGCGGCCTGGTATAGCCCAATATTAACCCCTTCCCATCCCCCTCAGAACCAAGATAGACTCACGGTCTGTTCTCCTCCTGGTCCCGTACCCGATCTGCTTCCACCAATCCGGCAGATATGACCACCTTGGCCTCAGTGAGGAATTTGGACTTACATTTGTATATAGCGGAGGTCTGCAGCGAGGACTCCGTAAATTTGTAGAATTACATTGGTGCATAGCGGCCTGGTTTGTCACATCCCCCCCTCCCCCTTCTTTCTCTATGCCAGCTGCAGGAACAGGGCGATGCGGAAGAGGAGAAGGCTGCGGAGATGGAGCAGGAGGAAGACGACGACGTTGTCAATGCAGAGGTCGATCACCCGTACCTTAACTCTAAACTGCCAGAGGAGAACGGTGAGGCCGAACCCTTCCGTAACGGGGCAGACACCATCTCGGAGGGCGATGGGGGAGAGGTCCCGCTGGGCCCGGAGGAGGGCTACCCCTTCAAGTCAGGTAATGGCTGGTTCATTCAGCGTTCCTGTATTGGGAAGTTTTCAGTGTACGCTCTGCTTGTATTTAGAGGGAGGGGTTTTATAGAACTAGAGGAGGGGTCTCCAAACTTTTCAGCCCAAGGGCCACATTGTGATTTTACAAATATTCGCAGGCCGAAAAATATCAGTTATTTATGAATGAATAAAATGAAAATAATCCCTGTGTCCCCATCAGAGACTCCTTGCACATCTGTGTCCCCCATTGGAGCCTTCCCCCACCTCTGTCTCCCTGTCACCTCCTGTGTCCCCTTCGGAGCCTTCCCCTCTCGCCTCCATGTCCCCGCCGGAGCCTTCCCCTCTCGCCTCCATGTCCCCGCCGGAGCCTTCCCCTCTCGCCTCGGTGTCCCCGTTGGAGCCTTCCCCTCTCGCCTCGGTGTCCCCGTTGGAGCCTTCCCCTCTCGCCTCGGTGTCCCCGTTGGAGCCTTCCCCTCTCGCCTCGGTGTCCCCGTTGGAGCCTTCCCCTCTCGCCTCGGTGTCCCCGTTGATGCCTTCCCCTCTCGCCTCGGTGTCCCCGTTGATGCCTTCCCCTCTCGCCTCGGTGTCCCCGTTGGAGCCTTCCCCTCTCGCCTCGGTGTCCCCGTTCGGAGCCTTCCCCTCTCGCCTCGGTGTCCCCGTTCGGAGCCTTCCCCTCTCGCCTCGGTGTCCCCGTTCGGAGCCTTCCCCTCTCGCCTCGGTGTCCCCGTTCGGAGCCTTCCCCTCTCGCCTCGGTGTCCCCGTTCGGAGCCTTCCCCTCACAGGATTGCTGGCTATGTAGTCTGCTGTTCAGTTCCTCAGTAAAATAGATGTACAGTGAGGGGGGAAAAAATCTCATTCCCTTTTTTTTTTTTTTACATCTGGGATGACATGCATTGAAAATATCTCTAGACATGAGCTCCAGGATTGTAGGTCGGGTAAATGGACGGACGCACACATATACAGTATATAACAGATCTATCTATACGCCGTGCTGCCTTCTCTCACCTTTGTGAATTGCTGATTGTGTAAATTTTCCTTCCTTGTCTTTATCCAGGTGTCATCCTGGCAGAGCAGCCCACCGACGTGTCCCCGGATCCCCCGGCAGCGCCGGCTTCTTACGTACCGCAGGATGGAAAGCGTCAGTATGACCGGGACTTCCTTCTGGGCTTCCAGTTCATGCCGGCCTGTGTACAGAAACCAGAAGGCTTGCCGCCCATCAGCGACGTGGTCCTGGACAAAGTGAGGAAAGAGGGAGGTGTCTAGGTGCAGTCTGTGTGTAGTAGTGCCATTGTGGGTGTTCTGTCCCCTCTATGATTTCCACACTACAGGGATGATGTGTTCTGTCCGGGTGCTGGCTGCGTTGTCTCCTCTTCCAAAGCCAAACTCCGGGCAGCTAAAAATGATGCTGTGCCTGCACTGCAAGGGTTAATGGAATGTTTTGTGTACCGGAGACCCGGCCGGTGGACTGTCCCTCTCTCCCCGCGACCCGGCCGGTGGGCTGTCCCTCTCTCCCCGCAGACCCGGCCGGTGGGCTGTCCCTCTCTCCCCGCAGACCCGGCCGGTGGGCTGTCCCTCTCTCCCCGCAGACCCGGCCGGTGGGCTGTCCCTCTCTCCCCGCAGACCCGGCCGGTGGGCTGTCCCTCTCTCCCCGCAGACCCGGCCGGTGGGCTGTCCCTCTCTCCCCGCAGACCCGGCCGGTGGGCTGTCCCTCTCTCCCCGCAGACCCGGCCGGTGGGCTGTCCCTCTCTCCCCCGCAGACCCGGCCGGTGGGCTGTCCCTCTCTCCCCGCAGACCCGGCCGGTGGGCTGTCCCTCTCTCCCCGCAGACCCGGCCGGTGGGCTGTCCCTCTCTCCCCGCAGACCCGGCCGGTGGGCTGTCCCTCTCTCCCCGCAGACCCGGCCGGTGGGCTGTCCCTCTCTCCCCGCAGACCCGGCCGGTGGGCTGTCCCTCTCTCCCCGCGACCCGGCCAGTGGGCTGTCCCACCCCCCCCCCCCCCCCCCCCCCCGCGCGCTGACTGTGGGATCGTAGACCGGTGTAGTTTTGGGGGGGTGCATTTATTTTATTTATTCATCCCTTAGACATAAACAATGTAACTCTTGCAGTGTTGGTCTCTCTCGTCGTTTAGCTGCTTGATGGGTTTCAAGAAGGGGCCGGCTTATAAATGAGGGCGAAGTCATTGCTTTACCGTCCAGCACCGGAAATCCTAAAAACAAATTCCTGGGGATGGCCCCGGGCCCCCGATAGATGAGGCATTCTAGAGGGAGGGGAAATTGTGGAGAGGTCGCCTCCTATAGGCCGGCAGATTTTAGATTTCTTGTATAATAAAGGTGATCGGAGAATGCGGCCCGATCGAGTCAGAGACAATCCTCTCCAGAAAATTCCCCCCCCCCCCCCGACTCTTTATAAAGGGGCCCCCTTGGTACCCCTTCTGATGTCACATCCTGTCACCACACATCTCCCTTCACATTCCAACACCTTCCCATCCCCCCTACAGATTAATCAGCCAAAGCTTCCCATGAGGACTCTGGACACGCGCATGCTGCAGAAGGGGCCGGACTTCACCCCAGCGTACGCAGACTTTGGACGGTTATCCCCAGGGGGTCGTGGGGTACCTGTAAGTATTTTTTCTTTTTTATATTATTTGTTGAATTAAAAATGAGCAAAGCATATCCCTTCCATAGTGTGTATTTGCCTCAACCCATGTATAAAGTGACAGGTTGATTTTTGTTGGTGGGGAATACACTGGGAACGTCTGACGTTGTTGCCCTTCGATCTTCCAGTTGCTGAATGTTGGTGGTCCCAGGCGAGCACAGCCCGGGGGCCAGAGAAGGGAGCCGAGGAAAAT
Source organism: Rana kukunoris (assembly GCA_029574335.1). Taxonomy (NCBI): domain Eukaryota; kingdom Metazoa; phylum Chordata; class Amphibia; order Anura; family Ranidae; genus Rana; species Rana kukunoris. Next base: position 56,956 of record JAJQKJ010002903.1, read on the forward strand.
CATCATGAACATCTCGGTGACAGACGATGTCCACCTGAAGAAGTCTGAGAACGCCTGGAAGCCCACCGTGAAGAGAGACAGCCAGCCTGAGGACCCCGACTCTGTGCGCACCCAGGTGAGAACGGAAAACGATCGTCCCATGTTACTGCTTCTGTGGGGGTCGGTGATCTAAAACTCGAAGACACATGGCGGGGGGCTCGGCCTCCGAGGGGGGGGGGGTGTGTGGCTTTCACTAATAGATCTTTACGTTTCTTATCTCTGCTTTGCAGGGATAATACACAGAGATCACTCCCTCTGTACAGAGCTCTGTGTTGACTGTCAACACAGAGCTCTGGTCTGCGATTGGACACGGTTGATCAGCAGGTCCAGGCCCTGAATCATTGGGCGGGATCTGTTGACTAACGTCTGCTGTGTCAAATCACAGAGGAGTGGGCGGGCACGCTCCTCATACACAGCGATGTTCCAGTACCTCTTGGTGCCTGTAGTGAAAGTACTGCGACGGGTTGGCAAGTGGTTTATAACAGTCGGGTTAAATGTTTATCTGCAAAAATAAAAGGTATTGTCTGACCCGCGCACCGCTCTTTTCTCCTGCGCAGGCTCTCTTCCGAAAAGTTCGCAGCATCCTGAACAAGCTGACCCCACAAATGTTCAACCAGCTGATGAAGCAAGTGACGGACCTGACGGTGGACACGGAGGAGAGGCTGAAAGGCGTCATTGATCTGGTCTTCGAGAAGGCGCTCGATGAGCCCGGCTTCTCTGTAGCATACGCCAACATGTGCCGGTGCCTCGCCACGGTGAGTGAAGGGACCGCCATGGGAAAAGGTCAATGAGGGACTGCTGGGAGGAGCGGGGGAGGAATGTTATGTCATAAAAGGAGGGGACAAGGGCTTTCCAAGACTGAGCAGAACTCCGGCCTTACCCCTTCCCTCCAAAACCTGTAAGAAGCTCTCTCCTGTGTGGAAATTGCACCCGATTCCCCAATGACACGTGTATAGAGGAGAGGGTCCGTGGCACGCGTTTGGGTAGAGGAGAGGGTCCGTGGCGCGTGTTTGGGTAGAGGAGAGGGTCCGTGGGGCGTGTTTGGGTAGAGGAGAGGGTCCATGGCGCGTGTTTGGGTAGAGGAGAGGGTCCATGGGGCGTGTTTGGGTAGAGGAGAGGGTCCATGGGGCGTGTTTGGGTAGAGGAGAGGGTCCATGGGGCGTGTTTGGGTAGAGGAGAGGGTCCATGGGGCGTGTTTGGGTAGAGGAGAGGGTCCATGACGCGTGTTTGGGTAGAGGAGAGGGTCCGTGACGCGTGTTTGGGTAGAGGAGAGGGTCCATGACGCGTGTTTGGGTAGAGAAGAGGGTCCATGGGGCGTGTTTGGGTAGAGAAGAGGGTCCATGGCGCGTGTTTGGGTAGAGAAGAGGGTCCATGGGGCGTGTTTGGGTAGAGAAGAGGGTCCATGGGGCGTGTTTGGGTAGAGGAGAGGGTCCATGACGCTTGTTTGGGTAGAGGAGAGGGTCCGTGGCGCTTGTTTGGGTAGAGGAGAGGGTCCGTGGCGCTTGTTTGGGTAGAGGAGAGGGTCCATGGGGCGTGTTTGGGTAGAGGAGAGGGTCCATGACGCGTGTTTGGGTAGAGGAGAGGGTCCGTGGGGCGTGTTTGGGTAGAGGAGAGGGTCCGTGGCACATATTTGTAGAGGTTCCTGGCAGGTGAAGGTTCACGTTCCTCTGAATAATGGGCTCTTCTTCTCTTCTAGTTGAAAGTGCCGATGACCGATAAGCCCGGGAGCACCGTGAATTTCCGCAAACTGCTGCTAAACCGATGCCAGAAGGAGTTTGAGAAGGACAAAGCGGATGACGACGTGTTCGAGAAAAAGCAGAAAGATTTGGAGTTGTCAAAAACGGTAATGCGGATACCGCCATGTGCTGGAGTGACGGCACTCGTATATATGTCCCTCAACACCCATCAGTCCCACCTATATAGGAGTGTATATACTTGTCAGGTCAGTGGAGGGATTGGTAGAGAGGGGTGGAGGACACTGAATGGAGGTCAGTGGAGGGATTGGTAGAGAGGGGTGGAGGACACTGAATGGAGACCAGTGGAGGGATTGGTAGAGAGGGGTGGAGGACACTGAATGGAGGTCAGTGGAGGGATTGGTAGAGAGGGGTGGAGGACACTGAATGGAGGTCAGTGGAGGGATTGGTAGAGAGGGGTGGAGGACACTGAATGGAGGTCAGTGGAGGGATTGGTAGAGAGGGGTGGAGGACACTGAATGGAGGTCAGTGGAGGGATTGGCAGAGGGGGTGGAGGACACTGAATGGAGGTCAGTGGAGGGATTGGTAGAGAGGGGTGGAGGACACTGAATGGAGGTCAGTGGAGGGATTGGTAGAGAGGGGTGGAGGACACTGAATGGAGGTCAGTGGAGGGATTGGTAGAGAGGGGTGGAGGACACTGAATGGAGGTCAGTGGAGGGATTGGTAGAGAGGGGTGGAGGACACTGAATGGAGGTCAGTGGAGGGATTGGTAGAGAGGGGTGGAGGACACTGAATGGAGGTCAGTGGAGGGATTGGTAGAGAGGGGTGGAGGACACTGAATGGAGGTCAGTGGAGGGATTGGCAGAGGGGGGTGGAGGACACTGAATGGAGGTCAGTGGAGGATTGGTAGAGAGGGGGGGTGGACACACGGAATGGAGGCACTGGGTGTGGGGTGTGGGAATGGAGGCAGGGGTGGAGGATTGGCAGGGGGGTGGAGGACACTGATGGAGGTGGGAGGGATAGAGAGGGGGGGGAGGACACTGGAGGAGTGGAGGGATGGGTAGAGAGGGGTGGAGGACACTGAATGGAGGTCAGTGGAGGGATTGGCAGAGAGGGGGTGGAGGAGTGGAGGGATTGGTGTAGAGAGGGGTGGAGGACACTGAATGGAGGTCAGTGGAGGGATTGGTAGAGAGGGGTGGAGGACACTGAATGGAGGTCAGTGGAGGGATCGGTAGAGAGGGGATGGAGGACACTGAATGGAGGTCAGTGGGGGGATTGGTAGAGAGGGGTGGAGGACACTGAATGGAGGCCAGTGGGGGGATTGGTAGAGAGGGGTGGAGGACACTGAATGGAGGTCAGTGGAGGGATTGGTAGAGAGGGTGGAGGACACTGAATGGAGGTCAGTGGAGGGATTGGTAGAGAGGGGTGGAGGACACTGGGGAGGAGTGGAGGGATTGGCAGAGGGGGGTGGAGGACTGAATGGAGGTCAGTGGAGGGATTGGTAGAGAGGGGTGGAGGACACTGAATGGAGGCCAGTGGAGGGATTGGTAGAGAGGGGTGGAGGACACTGAATGGAGGCCAGTGGAGGGATTGGGAGGGTGGGGGGGGTTGGTGAGAGGGGGGGGACACTGGGAGGCCAGTGGGGGGTGGGGGTGAGGACACTGAATGGAGGTGGAGGGTGGGGGGGATGGGTGGAGGACAGTGGAGGGATTGGTAGAGAGGGGTGGAGGACACTGAATGGAGACCAGTGGAGGGATCGGTAGAGAGGGGTGGAGGACACTGAATGGAGGCCAGTGGAGGGATTGGTGGAGATGGGTGGAGGACACTGAATGGAGGCCAGTGGAGGGATTGGTGGAGGACACTGAATGGAGGTCAGTGGAGGGATTGGTAGAGAGGGGTGGAGGACACTGAATGGAGACCAGTGGAGGGATCGGTAGAGAGGGGTGGAGGACACTGAATAGAGACCAGTGGAGGGATCGGTAGAGAGGGGTGGAGGACACTGAATGGAGGCCAGTGGAGGGATTGGTGGAGGACACTGAATGGAGGTCAGTGGAGGGATTGGTAGAGAGGGGTGGAGGACACTGAATGGAGGTCAGTGGAGGGATTGGTAGAGAGGGGTGGAGGACACTGAATGGAGGTCAGTGGAGGGATTGGTAGAGAGGGGTGGAGGACACTGAATGGAGGTCAGTGGAGGGATTGGTAGAGGGGGGTGGAGGACACTGAATGGAGGTCAGTGGGGGGATTGGTAGAGAGGGGTGGAGGACACTGAATGGAGGTCAGTGGAGGGATTGGTAGAGAGGGGTGGAGGACACTGAATGGAGGTCAGTGGAGGGATTGGTAGAGGGGGGTGGAGGACACTGAATGGAGGTCAGTGGAGGGATTGGTAGAGAGGGGTGGAGGACACTGAATGGAGGTCAGTGGAGGGATTGGTAGAGAGGGATGGAGGACACTGAATGGAGGCCAGTAGAGGGATTGGTGGAGGGGTGGAGGACACTGAATGGAGGCCAGTAGAGGGATTGGTGGAGGGGTGGAGGACACTGAATGGAGGCCAGTAGAGGGATTGGTGGAGGACACTGAGCGGTTGGTAAGGTGGATGAGTCTGTCAGCAGCTCTCATGATGGACTGAATGGGGGGCAGTCTTTGTAGCGGTCGCCCAACGCGTTTCACCAACCCTTCTCTCTTTGTCCCTCTGCAGTCAGAAGAGAAGTCCCGCCTTCAGGACGAGTTGGAGGAATCGCGGGACAAAGCCCGGCGGCGGTCTATCGGGAACATCAAGTTTATCGGGGAGCTCTTCAAGCTGAAGATGCTGACGGAGGCCATCATGCACGACTGTGTGGTGAAGCTGCTGAAGAACCACGACGAGGAGTCCCTGGAATGTCTCTGCCGCCTTCTCACCACCATCGGCAAAGACCTGGACTTTGAGAAGGCGAAGGTGAGCCAAGGAGGAGGACAGACTCGCAGGTTGTTAACTTTCCGACCGTTCATTATGTGACCTGCGCACGGTGACCGCGGCTCTGCCAGGTTATAGACCTCCATACACCGCCGCAGGCGCCCTTCACGCCGCGTCCGATTTTTATTTTATTTTTATTTATATTGCAGCCGCGGATGGACCAATATTTCCACCAGATGGGGAAGATTGTGAAGGAGAGGAAGACGTCATCGCGCATCCGATTCATGTTGCAGGATGTCATAGACCTCAGACTGGTAGGAGGAGACTCTTTCTATGGTGTTCAGTCAGCTGATGGGGGGGGGGGGGGGTGTCTTAGACCGGGTTTTCTCAACTGGGGTGCCGCGAAACCCTGGGGGGCCACAAAGTCCTCAGGGATGCCACGGCATAAACAAAATGGCACCAAGACGGGCAAACTTTCTTTACCGGGCTCGCACCTTGTTCAACCTCCTGAGGGGCCAAGTCCTGCTAACTGATGTGTCCTTGGTTTCCCCCGACTTGCCTCCACTGCTGCTGCCAATGCCGCTTTTTGGCTGGCGCTGTCCCCGTGCCGCTTTTTGGCTGGCGCTGTCCCCGTGCCGCTTTTTGGCTGGCGCTGTCCCCGTGCCGCTTTTTGGCTGGCGCTGTCCCCGTTGCCGCTTTTTGTGCTGACGGCTGTCCCCGTGCCGCTTTTTGGCTGGCGCTGTCCCCGTGCCGCTTTTTTGGCTGGCGCTGTCCCCGTGCCGCTTTTTGGCTGGCGCTGTCCCCGTGCCGCTTTTTGGCTGGCGCTGTCCCCGTGCCGCTTTTTGGCTGGCGCTGTCCCCGTGCCGCTTTTTGGCTGGCGCTGTCCCCGTGCCGCTTTTTGGCTGGCGCTGTCCCCGGTGCCGCTTTTTGGCTGGCGCTGTCCCCGTGGCCGCTTTTTGGCTGGCGCTGTCCCCGTGCCGCTTTTTGGCTGGCGCTGTCCCCGTGCCGCTTTTTGGCTGGCGCTGTCCCCGTGGCCGCTTTTTGGCTGGCGCTGTCCCCGTGCCGCTTTTTGGCTGGCGCTGTCCCCGTGCCGCTTTTTGGCTGGGGCTCCTTACCTCTGGCCATTACATCAATCCGCCGAAGTTGGGGGGCTCCAAAATGGCGGGGAGAGGTTGCGGCAGGGGGTTGCCGTCATTGGGCCCGGGGGCCCTTTATTGGGCGGGGCCTATGGGCTTAAGCCCAGTCAAGCCCAATGGTAAGTCCGGCCCTGCAGGGAGGAGAGTGGGAGGAAACCATAGAGGTCTGGAGTTGTGCTTTAAAGCTACTGGGTCACCATAGCAACCAGACCTTCTTTAGGAGGGGACCAAAGTTGCAGCCCACATGCATGTTATGTAGATGATCATCGCTGTAATAAATTTACATTGCATGTAACCGTCAAACACGCCTCCTCCTCCTCCCCCGCAGTGCAACTGGGTGTCCCGCAGAGCCGACCAAGGACCCAAAACCATCGAGCAGATCCACAAAGAGGCCAAGATCGAAGAGCAGGAGGAGCAGAGGAAGGTCCAGCAGCTGATGACCAAAGACAAGCGAAGGCCAGGTGAGATCTTAGCCCCTCCCCCTCCTGGTTGATCATCCCCTCCTGGTTGCTCCTTCCCTCTTGGTTGTTGCTCCAACCCTCTTGGTTGTTGCTCCTCCCCCTTGGTTGCTCCTCCCCCTTGGTTGCTCCTCCCCTCTTGGTTGCTTCTCCCCCCTTGGTTGCTTCTCCCCTCTTGGTTGCTCCTCCCCCTTGGTTGCTCCTACCCTCTTGGTTGCTTCTCCCCTCTTGGTTGCTTCTCCCCTCTTGGTTGCTTCTCCCCCCTTGGTTGCTTCTCCCCCCTTGGTTGCTTCTCCCCCCTTGGTTGCTTCTCCCCCCTTGGTTGCTTCTCCCCCCTTGGTTGCTTCTCTCCCCCTTGGTTGCTTCTCCCCTCTTGGTTGCTTCTCCCCTCTTGGTTGCTTCTCCCCTCTTGGTTGCTTCTCCCCCCTTGGTTGCTTCTCCCCCCTGGTTGCTTCTCCCCCTTGGTTGCTTCTCCCCTCTTGGTTGCTTCTCCCCCCTTGGTTGCTTCTCCCCCCTTGGTTGCTTCTCCCCCCTTGGTTGCTTCTCCCCCCTTGGTTGCTTCTCCCCCCTTGGTTGCTCCTCCCCTCTTGGTTGCTCCTCCCCTCTTGGTTGCTCCTCCCCTCTTGGTTGCTCCTCCCCTCTTGGTTGCTCCTCCCCTCCTGGTTGCTCCTCCCCTCTTGGTTCCCCTCTTGGTTGCTCCTCCCCTCCTGGTAGCTCCTCCCCCTGGTATATTTTCTGTCTCTCTATAATGATCATGTGCCTCTGCAGGAGTCCAGAGAGTGGAGGAGGGCGGCTGGAATACGGTACAAGGGGCCAAGAATAACCGAGTGCTGGACCCCACCAAGTTCCTGAAGCTCACCAAGGTGAGAAACAATCGCTTGCGTCCCCCTTCACCCCCCTGCCCCCCCTGTAGGCACTCTCTAAATCCACCCCTCCTCTGTCCTCAGCCCACCATCGATGACAAGATTCAGCTGGTCCCCAAGGCTCAGCCTGGCAGTTGGGGGAAGGGAAGCAGCGGCGGAGCCAAGACCTCAGACACAGGTAGGGGGACAATAGAGGAATGGGATGTATAGAAATGATACATTTCCATGTTTATTGGTTATGGTTCCATTGTTCTCCTATCACTAATCCTCTCTTCCCTCACAGAGTCCCTGCGGCCGGGGGTCCCGAGTCTGAACAGATTCTCCGCCCTTCAACCTTCCGTCTCTCCAGTGGTCTCCCCCTCTTCCTCTGATCAGGACCCTCGCAGGATACTGACAAGGTAATGGAGGTTCTTGTGATGACCTAACCCTCAGCCTGTCCGGTGTCCCTCATCTGACATCTCTGCCCCCCCCCCCCCCCCCCCACAGCCATGCAAACACAGGACGGGAGAAGAACGACAAACCTGCACCACCACCCTCCACCTCAGCCCCCCGCCCCAGCAGCTTACTGCGAGGCAGCAGTACCAAGGACAATCAAGAAGACCTGAGACGGGAGACGGTCCACACGGGAAAAGCGCTGAGCTCCTCCACCGAGCAGGAGAAGACTTCCAGCTTAGAGAGGAAGAGCAAAGAGCCAGGTGAGCTATCGATCCCGAGCCGAGCGCCGTCCCGGGATTTACACCAAATACAGATTACAGGTCTGAGATTTATCTGTGTCCTGATCTCCTTCTCCCACATTAAGGGCCCCTTTGTCTATAACAGGGGCCTCAAAACTGCGGCCCGAGGGCCAGATGTGGCCCTTTGCAAGCCTTTACCTGGCCCTTGGGGCACTATTCCTCCCACTGATACCAACAATGGGGCACTATTCCTCCCACTGACACCAACAATGGTGTATGGGTATCGGTCTGATGCTCCATCCACATAGGCAAGTATCAATCAAAAAGAAAGCCATACTTCTCTTTTAAGGATCGGGCGGCCGCCGCATCCTTAACAACCGAGTATCTGTGTGGCTGGGGTGAAAGGTCAAGGACGCAGCGGCCGCCCACTCCTGAACAACCGGCTGTTCAGTTTAAGGAGCCGTTCCTATTAGAAAAAAAACAAAAACACAAAATGCATGAAAAAAAACACATAAAATGCGTGTTCAAAAGCACGGCGCAAAACTGCATAGATGGGTAACGAAGGGAAACGCTGCCGCTGAGCTTTCTGTAATACGGAACTGATATAATCGTGTCTTTGTTTCCTCGCAGCCAAGAGCGAGATCGCAGAACCCGACAAGTCTCCGGTGTCCGAAGAGGAACTGGAAAGGAAATCGAAGGCCATCATAGACGAGTTCCTTCATATCAACGACTACAAGGTCAGAGCGGCTCCTACGGTCATTTCACGTCCCCTCCGGCACGGTTGTAATCGGGGTCTCTGTCTCTTCCCTGTCCGCAGGAGGCCATGCAATGTGTGGAGGAGCTGGGGGCGCAGGGCACGCTGGCGGTCTTTGTACGGGTGGGCGTGGAATCCACATTAGAAAGAAGTCAGATCACCAGAGACCACATGGGGCAGCTGCTCCACCATCTGGTGCAGTCCGGGAAGCTCAGCAAGCTGGACTTCTTCACAGGGTGAGATGTGATGCTTGACCCCCTCCACCTTTCACGGGCTGAGAGGCGTAGACCTTTCCCCTCTTCACGGAGTGAGAGGAGTAGACCTTTCCCCCCCTTCACGGAGTGAGAGGAGTAGACCTTTCCCCCCCTTCATGGAGTGAGAGGAGTAGACCTTTCCCCCCCCTTCACGGAGTGAGAGGAGTAGACCTTTCCCCCCCTTCACGGAGTGAGAGGAGTAGACCTTTCCCCCCCTTCATGGAGTGAGAGGAGTAGACCTTTCCCCCCCTTCACGGAGTGAGAGGAGTAGACCTTTCCCCCCCTTCATGGAGTGAGAGGAGTAGACCTTTCCCCCCCCTTCACGGAGTGAGAGGAGTAGAACCTTTCCCCCCCTTCACGGAGTGAGAGGAGTAGACCTTTCCCCCCCTTCATGGAGTGAGAGGAGTAGACCTTTCCCCCCCTTCACGGAGTGAGAGGAGTAGACCTTTCCCCCCCTTCATGGAGTGAGAGGAGTAGACCTTTCCCCCCCCTTCATGGAGTGAGAGGAGTAGACCTTTCCCCCCCTTCATGGAGTGAGAGGAGTAGACCTTTCCCCCCCCTTCACGGAGTGAGAGGAGTAGACCTTTCCCCCCCTTCACGGAGTGAGAGGAGTAGACCTTTCCCCCCCCTTTCACGGGAGTGAGAGGAGTAGACCTTTCCCCCCCTTCACGGAGTGAGAGGAGTAGACCTTTCCCCCCCTTCACGGAGTGAGAGGAGTAGACCTTTCCCCCCCCTTCACGGAGTGAGAGGAGTAGACCTTTCCCCCCCTTCACGGAGTGAGAGGAGTAGACCTTTCCCCCCCTTCATGGAGTGAGAGGAGTAGACCTTTCCCCCCCCTTCACGGAGTGAGAGCAGTAGACCTTTCCCCCCCTTCACGGAGTGAGAGGAGTAGACCTTTCCCCCCCTTCACGGAGTGAGAGGAGTAGACCTTTCCCCCCCCTTCACGGAGTGAGAGGAGTAGACCTTTCCCCCCCTTCACGGAGTGAGAGGAGTAGACCCTTCCCCCCCCCCCCTTCACGGAGTGAGAGGAGTAGACCCTCCCCCCCCCTTCACGGAGTGAGAGGAGTAGACCCTTCTCCCCCCCCCCCCCCTTCACGGAGTGAGAGGAGTAGACCCTCCCCCCCCCCTTCTTCACGGAGTGAGAGGAGTAGACCCTCCCCCCCCCCTTCACGGAGTGAGAGGAGTAGACCCTCCCCCCCCCCTTCACGGAGTGAGAGGAGTAGACCCTTCCCCCCCCCTTTCACGGAGTGAGAGGAGTAGACCCTCCCCCCCCCCCCCCTTCACGAGTGAGAGGAGTAGACCCTCCCCCCCCCCCCCCTTCACACGGAGTGAGAGGAGTAGACCCTCCCCCCCCATCACGGAGTGAGAGGAGTAGACCCTCCCCCCCCCCCCTTCACGAAGTGAGAGGAGTAGACCCTCCCCCCCCCTCTTCACGAAGTGAGAGGAGTAGACCCTTCCCCCCCCCCCCCTTCACGAAGTGAGAGGAGTAGACCTTCCCCCCCCCCTTCACGGGGTGACAGGAGTAGACCTTCCCCCCCCCCCTTCACGGGGTGACAGGAGTAAACCTTCCCCCCCCTTCACAGGGTGAGAGGGCTAGATCGCCCCCTTTTCACGGAGTGAGAGGAGTAGACCTTTCCCCCCCTTCACGGAGTGAGAGGAGTAGACCTTCCCCCCCCCCCTTCACGGGGTGAGAGGACTAGATCGCCCCCTCTTCACGGGGTGAGAGGACTAGATCGCCCCCTCTTCACGGGGCGAGAGGGGATAGTGGCACCCTGAGGAGAATAGCCCCCAGATTATTGGTGTTGGTGGAATAGTGGCCTCCCGGTGACAATAGGTCCTGGTGGGACTTGCCCTAGGATAGGAGGTAGTGCAATGAAGACTGATGATCCTGTGATCTTCCCAGCCAATGCCTCCTCTGATGACATCTTCCTGTGCAGGAGCAGCAGAACCATTTCAGATCAATCCACCCACAGGGTACTTTCCCCTAGGGTTATTTCATTCATAAATGGTTCCCTGTGTTTTTAGGGGTGTCCCAGGTGGGGGCCACTAGTATGCCAGTAGCTGTCGGAGCAGACAGGAAGCGGGGGAAGGTTGTCACCTGGGGGTTGACAGACGGCCTGATTCCCGGCACCATGTCTGTGGTCTGAAGTTTCGTCACCGACTGTTACCAGAGCCCAAGTATTGGGAACTATGTCTCCGTTCCACGGCTGGTTGGTGCATATTCTAGGATTTCCCATCATCCTCTGCTCAGTGCGTGTTTAGCGGGTAGACATTGTGTGCCGTTGTACAATAACCAATCCATCTTCTCTTCAGATTTTCGGAAACTCTGGAGCTGGCGGATGATATGGCGATCGACATCCCCCACATCTATCTGTACCTGGCAGAGCTGGTGACCCCCATGTTGAAGGAAGGCGGGATCTCCTTGAAGGAGTTAATCACGTGAGTGTGAATGGGTGCGATTTTCGGACACGGCGCGGTCCGCCGGATCTTCCATCGGAACATCCTGTTCTTAGAATACATTTATATTTTGTGTAAACTTCCTGTTCACAAATGGTCACCCGTGCCGGTTCACACCTGTGTTTTAGCGGAGGGGGTCCAGTGCGGGAGGGTTCCCTGTTTCAGGCCCGATTCCTGCCTGATTTTTGAGCTGAATTCGGACCAAAAGACACACGAATCGGAGATATGTGAATCAGCTCTGTAGAGGGCCGGTCACGTACTCCTGGTATGCAAATTGGATGCAGAGATCCCCACATACAATTCGCAGTAGTGTGATTCCGGCCTTATGTGGATGGAGGGATCTGTTATCATTGGGCTGAACAGACAAAATACTAACTGTACGGCCGATGTTTACGGCTCCTGTTGGGGGATGCCTGTGGGATGGGGTTTGGGGGGTGCCTGTGGGATGGGTTTGGGGGTGCCTGTGGGATGGGGTTTGGGGGGTGCCTGTGGGATGGGGTTTGGGGGATGCCTGTGGGATGGGGTTTGGGGATGCCTGTGGATGGGGTTTGGGGCTCAGTTGGGGGATGCCTGTGGATGGGGTTTGGGGGATGCCTGTGGATGGGGTTTGGGGCTCAGGTTGGGGGATGCCTGTGGACGGGGTTTGGGGCTCAGGTTGGGGGATGCCTGTGGACGGGGTTGTGGGATGCCTGTGGACGACGTTGGGGGATGCCTGTGGACGACGTTGGGGGATGCCTGTGGACGGGGTTGGGGGCTCAGGTTGGGGGATGCCTGTGGACGGGGTTGGGGGATGCCTGTGGATGGTTTGGAGGCTCACTTTGGGGGGTGCCTGTGGATGGGTTGGAGGCTCACGTTGGGGGGTGCCTGAGGACCCGGGGGGGGGGGGTGTGCCTGAGGACACGGGTGCGTGTTGACGGGTTGGAGGCTCATGTTGGGGGGGGGGGGTGCCTGAGGAAACGGGGGGATGCCTGTGGATGTGTTGGGGGGGGGTGCCTGAGGACACGGGGGGGGTGCCTGAGGACCACGGGGGGGTGCCTGAGGACACGTTGGGGGGTGCCTGTGGATGCCTAACACTGTGGTTGATTTTTACTGAAAACTTTATTTTTACAGAGAGTTCAACAAGGCTCTGCTCCCTGTGGGCCGTGGGGGAGGGGTATTGCTGTCGGAAATTTTGCACCTTCTATGCAAACAAATGGTATGTTATCCATGGAGAACATTGTCATGCGTGGGGCAGATGTGTGTTGTCACCTGTCCCTGTCACGTCTTCACCTGTGTCCTTGTCATATTTCAGAGCCATAAGAAAGTGGCGGCATTGTGGAGGGGGACGGGGCTGAAATGGAAAGATTTATTACCCGACGGGGAGGATGTGCAAAGTTTTGTAAGTGAAAAGGTGAGTGACGGCCGGCTGTGCGATCCTGTGCTCTGCACCCCCTCTATAGTCTGCACCTCCCTTCCTCTACCATCCTCTTATACTCTGCACCTCCCTTCATGTACCCCCTCTCTATACTCTGTACCCCCTTCCTATACTCTGTACCCTCCTCTTATACGCTGCACCCCCTTCCTATAGTCTGCACCCCCCTTATACTCTGCATTCACTCTGCACCCACTTCCTATACTCTGCATTCACTCTGCACCCCCTTCCTGTACCCCCTTCCTATACTCTGTACCCTCCTCTTATACGCTGCACCCCCTTCCTATACTCTGCACCCCCCTTATACTCTGCATTCACTCTGCACCCACTTCCTATACTCTGCATTCACTCTGCACCTCCTTCCTGTACCCCCTTCCTATACTCTGTACCCTCCTCTTATATGCTGCACCCCCCTTCCTATACTCTGCACCCCCCTTATACTCTGCATTCACTCTGCACCCACTTCCTATACTCTGCATTCACTCTGCACCCCCTTCCTGTACCCCCTTCCTATACTCTGTACCCTCCTCTTATATGCTGCACCCCCTTCCTATACTCTGCACCCCCCTTATACTCTGCATTCACTCTGCACCCACTTCCTATACTCTGCATTCACTCTGCACCCCCTTCCTGTACCCCCTTCCTATACTCTGTACCCTCCTCTTATACGCTGCACCCCCTTCCTGTACTCTGCACCCCCCTTATACTCTGCATTCACTCTGCACCCCCTTCCTGTACCCCCTTCCTATACTCTGTACCCTCCTCTTATATGCTGCACCCCCTTCCTATACTCTGCATTCACTCTGCACTCCCCTTCCATGGGTTCCACCAAAAAAAACAAAAAAACGATGTGTTTGTTTCCCCAGAATCTGGACTTCACGTTGTCGGACTGCTCCAGCCCTTCAGAGAAGAAGGAGATGACGGCGGAGGAGCTCAACAAGCGGCTGGAAGAGCTCATCATCGAGGAGAACGCCAGCGATGAACATATATTTGACTGGGTAGAAGTGAGTTCTGTCCTGTGGTAGTGTAATGATTCTGTCTGGGTATACCGGAGAGTCCCGCCCCTTAGGAGCAATGAGATGATTGGCTGCCTAGTCCAGTTTGTGGCTAATCGGTGGAAGTTTACAAATCGTGTCCTACCAGGATGCCTGTGGACGGGCGGGTGGCTCCCGTTGGGGGGGGGGGGGGTTCCTGAGGACATGTTGGGGATGCCTGTAGATGGGTTGGAGGCTCCCATTGGGGGTTGTCTAAAGACATGTTGGGGAATGTCTGAGGACAGGTTGGAGGTTCATGTTGGCAAAGAATGAAGCCAGATTTGAGGCCCGAGGAGCCCGAGGACAGGGTTGAGGCGTCTGGTGATGACGCCTGAGGACAGGGTTGAAGCGTCTGGTGATGACGCCCGAGGACAGGGTTTGAGGCGTCTGGTGATGACGCCCGAGGACAGGGTTGAGGCGTCTGGTGATGACAGGATTTGAAGCGTCTGGTGATGACGCCCGAGGACAGGGTTGAGGCGTCTGGTGATGATGCCCGAGGACAGGGTTGAGGCGTCTGGTGATGACGCCCGAGGACAGGGTTGAGGCGTCTGGTGATGACGCCCGAGGACAGGGTTGAGGCGTCTGGTGATGACGCCTGAGGACAGGATTTGAAGCGTCTGGTGATGACGCCCGAGGACAGGGTTTGAGGCGTCTGGTGATGACGCCCGAGGACAGGGTTTGAGGCGTCTGGTGATGACGCCTGAGGACAGGGTTTGAGGCATCTGGTGATGACGCCCGAGGACAGGGTTTGAGGCGTCTGGTGATGACGCCCGAGGACAGGGTTTGAGGCGTCTGGTGATGACGCCCGAGGACAGGGTTTGAGGCGTCTGGTGATGACGCCCGAGGACAGGGTTTGAGGCGTCTGGTGATGACGCCCGAGGACAGGGTTTGAGGCTCCGAATGGTAATGCCCGAGGACAGTTGGTACTTGGCCTTTTAGTCTGTGAAATGCGTCAGTTCTCTTCTTAGTAAATGGCGAGTCTGGCAGTACAGACAGCAGGTAAGAGACAGGTCCGTTCTGAATGACCCGGAATTGTGGCCTCCTGTGTTCTGACCCGGCTTCTCGTCTTCCAGGCTAATCTAGATGAAGGCCAGATGACGTCTCCGACATTCCTTAGAGCTTTAATGACCGCAGTGTGCAAAGCGGCGATTGTGGGTGAGTGTTTGTGACCGGCTGCGTCGTGTCGGGGTGACAACGAGACTCTGACAGGTTCTCTTCTTTCCCTCCCAGGAGATTGTTCTTCCTGCCGTGTGGACACTACTTTCCTCAAACAGAAGGTTCCAGTCTTAGTGAAGTACCTGGACTCCAATGTAGAGAGGGAACTACAAGCACTTTATGCACTTCAAGCATTGATAGTAAAACTTGATCAACCTCCCAGTAAGTACAAAGAGGGACACCTACCTACCTACCTACTTCCCTTCTGAAAACGCAGATCCCCGCACCCGCCCCTCCTAACATTGCAATCCCTTAGTCGTCACTTCCCATCCCAAGCTGCAGTGCCACCCTCCTATCCGAAGCTGCACTCCTCTGCTACTCCTTCCCCCCAATCCAGTACTATTGTCTTCTGCTCCACAACTCATCTACCTGATCCATCCTGCAATCTTCCACTCCCTACTCCTCCCACCTACCCCCCCCCCCCCTCAGGCTCCCGTTTATACTTCCCTAGCTGTCTCCCCCCCCCCTTCATATTCCATGCTGCGGTCTCCGGCTCCTCGCTCCCCCCATTCCATGCTGCGGTCTCCGGCTCCTCGCTCCCCCCATTCCATGCTGCGGTCTCCGGCTCCTCACTCCCCCCATTCCATGCTGCGGTCTCCGGCTCCTCGCTCCCCCCCCATTCCATGCTGCGGTCTCCGGCTCCTCGCTCCCCCCATTCCATGCTGCTCGTCTCCGGCTCCTCACTCCCCCCATTCCATGCTGCCGTCTCCGGCTCCTCGCTCCCCCCCATTCCATGCTGCGGTCTCTGGCTCCTCGCTCCCCCCATTCCATGCTGCGGTCTCCGGCTCCTCGCTCTCCCCCATTCCATGCTGCGGGCTCCTCGCTCCCCCCCATTCCATGCTGCCGGCTCCTCGCTCCCCCCCCATTCCATGCTGCGGTCTCCGGCTCCTCACTCCCCCCATTCCATGCTGCGGTCTCCGGCTCCTCACTCCCCCCCCCATTCCATGCTGCGGTCTCCGGCTCCTCGCTCCCCCCCCATTCCATGCTGCGGTCTCCGGCTCCTCGCTCCCCCCATTCCATGCTGCGGTCTCCGGCTCCTCGCTTCCCCCATTCCATGCTGCGGGTCCTCGCTCCCCCATTCCATGCTGCCGGCTCCTCGCTCCCCCCATTCCATGCTGCGGTCTCCGGCTCCTCGCTCCCCCCATTCCATGCTGCGGTCTCCGGCTCCTCGCTCCCCCCCATTCCATGCTGCGGTCTCCAGCTCCTCGCTCCCCCCCATTCCATGCTGCGTTCTGCGGCTCCTCGCTCCCCCCCCCATTCCATGCTGCGGTCTCCGGCTCCTTCGCTCCCCCCATTCCATGCTGCGGTCTCTGGCTCCTCGCGCGCCCCCCCCATTCCATGCTGCGGTCTCTGGCTCCTCGCTCCCCCCATTCCATGCTGCGGTCTCTGGCTCCTCGCTCCCCCCCCATTCCATGCTGCGGTCTCCAGCTCTCGCTCCCCCCCCCCATTCCATGCTGCGGTCTCCGGCTCCTCGCTCCCCCCCCATTCCATGCTGCGGGCTCCTCGCTCCCCCCCATTCCATGCTGCGGGCTCCTCGCTCCCCCCCATTCC
Organism: Rana kukunoris; assembly: GCA_029574335.1. Classification (NCBI taxonomy): domain Eukaryota; kingdom Metazoa; phylum Chordata; class Amphibia; order Anura; family Ranidae; genus Rana; species Rana kukunoris. Next base: position 73,386 of record JAJQKJ010002903.1, read on the forward strand.
ATGCTGCTGTCCCAAGCTCTTCGCCCCCCATTCCATGCTGCTGTCCCAAGCTCTTCGCCCCCCCCCCCCATTCCATGCTGCTGTCCCAAGCTCTTCGCCCCCCCCCCCCATTCCATGCTGCTGTCCCAAGCTCTTCGCCCCCCCCCCCCCCCCCCCCCCATTCCATGCTGCTGTCCCCAAGCTCTTCGCCCGCCCCCCATTCCATGCTGCTGTCCCAAGCTCTTCGCCCCCCCCCCCCCATTCCATGCTGCTGTCCCAAGCTCTTCGCCCCCCCCCCATTCCATGCTGCTTGTCCCAAGCTCTTCGCCCCCCCCCCCCCATTCCATGCTGCTGTCCCAAGCTCTTCGCCCCCCCCCCCCCCATTCCATGCTGCTGTCCCAAGCTCTTCGCCCCCCCCCCCCCCCATTCCATGCTGCGGGTCTCCGGCTCCTCGCTCCCCCCCCCATTCCATGCTGCGGTCTCCGGCTCCTCGCTCCCCCCCATTCCATGCTGCGTTCTGCGGCTCCTCGCTCCCCCCATTCCATGCTGCGGTCTCCGGCTCCTCGCTCCCCCCCATTCCATGCTGCGGTCTCCGGCTCCTCGCTCCCCCCCATTCCATGCTGCGGTTTCCGGCTCCTCGCTCCCCCCCATTCCATGCTGCGGGCTCCTCGCTCCCCCCCCATTCCATGCTGCGGGCTCCTCGCTCCCCCATTCCATGCTGCGGTCTCCGGCTCCTCGCTCCCCCCCATTCCATGCTGCGGTTTCCGGCTCCTCGCTCCCCCCATTCCATGCTGCAGGCTCCTCGCTCCCCCCCATTCCATGCTGCGGGCTCCTCGCTCCCCCCCCCCATTCCATGCTGCTGTCCCAAGCTCTTCGCCCCCCCCCCATTCCATGCTGCTGTCCCAAGCTCTTCGCCCCCCCCCCCCATTCCATGCTGCTGTCCCAAGCTCTTCGCGCCCCCCCCATTTCCATGCTGCGGGCTCCTCGCTCCCCCCCATTCCATGCTGCAGGGCTGTCCCAGCTCTGTCGCCCCCCCCCCCCCCCCGATTCCATGCTGCTGTCCCAAGCTCCTCCCCATTCCATGCACGCCCCCCCCCCCCAAAGCTTTTCGCCCCGATTCCTTTGTCCCATGCTGCGGGCTCCTCGCTCCCCCCCATTCCATGCTGCTGTCCCAAGCTCTTCGCCCCCCCCCCCCCCCATTCCATGCTGCTGTCCCAAGCTCCTTGCACGCCCCCCCCATTCCATGCATCCTCCCAGGCACAACACCTCTGTCATTCATTTTCTCCTCCCAGGCACAGCGCCTCACCCCACCTGGTCACACCCCCCCCCCCCAGTATTGTATTGTATTGTGAATACATTTGATTGGGAGATCCTGCGGTATGCACTCTAATGCCCCCCCCCGTCTCTCTCGGCAGACTTGCTCCGTATGTTTTTTGACTGCCTCTACGATGAAGAAGTCATATCGGAGGAGGCCTTCTACCGATGGGAGAGCAGCAAGGACGGCGCGGAGCAGAACGGGAAAGGCGTAGCACTAAAGTCAGTCACTGCCTTCTTCACGTGGCTGCGAGAAGCCGAGGAGGAATCCGAGGACAACTAGAAACTTAAATAACATTCTAAAGACCTTCAAAGAACGGACAAGACACGGCAAGGGCCACTTTCAGCATCTTTATATACTTTTTTTTAGTTTTTTTTTTTTTTTCTCCCCCGTTCCTCTGTTCGCCAATCAGGGTACAGAAAATGGATGAAAATAAAAAACCACAAGAATGGATCAAACGGGATCCAACCGTCGGTGAAACAACCGATACCCAGCCCAAGAATTAATTTTAAGTTTTGAGGTATAGAGAGTGGGGGAGGGGCGGGGAAGTGGATCGGGGGGGGGGGGGGGCGGTCGCCCCTGCGCATTGTGGGCTGTTCTATTTTATAGAAGTAAATATTAACGTTTTTTTTTTTAATTATCTTTTTTTTTTTTTTTAATACTTCCCTCTCATGCTCTCATTATTTTTTTTTTTTTAAGCAGAGAAATAGAAAAGAGAGAGAAAAAAAATAAAAAAAATCCACAGATCATTTCAGAGAGAATAATTTATTATCCACGGACTACAAGAGCCAGCGTTTCCTGCGCTCTGTGAAGCAGATGTACTGTGAGAAGACGGGAAACCTGGACCTTCCTCGCATTGTAGCCTGCCTTTTATATTTAAAAGAAAAAGAGAAGAAAAAAAAAAAAAAAGATATATAAAAGATAATGTTTCACGAGAGGTTTCTCAGCGCCAAGCGGGGTTCAAGGTTTTGCGAGGAGCTGAATTTCCCGCCGTACAAAGGCTTCCTCCGTACACTGTGTCCATCCAATCAATACCCAACGCCGCCACCGGAGGCGCTACGGAGCGGGACCCGATGACAAAGGGGCATTTGCGTTATTTTTTTTTTTTTTCGGCGCGGTACGCAGTGCTAATGGTTAACAAGACGGATTCCGGCTTTCCGCTCTCTCGGCTCCGTGGAAACGCCGGAGCTAACCCCCCCCCCCCCCCTGCAATTTAATTCCGGACGCCGAACTGTTAGTCTTGGCTCATCAGATCGGCGTTGTTGGTGACGCATGATTACACGAAAGTGTGAGGGGGGGTGGAGAAAAAAAAAAATATAAAAAAAATTTGCAGTTCAGTATTTTAACAGTTGAATCGCCACAGATTTAGAAGCTGACAAGTTACAGGAGGCCTCCGACAGGAACGTGACCGCGGGAAGGGGGAGCGTGACTCTGGGCCTGTACGAAGCTGCAGCCAATACGAGTGCAGCTTTCCAAACTAACGGCACATGGACTGTGCCACGCTTTCTCTTATGTTGTATTTCTATTCATTTTAGCCTGGTTTCCTATGGAAAGAAAGGCTAATAAAACTCTGTACCCTGTTTTCTGCATGGTCTCTTTTTGTGTCTGCGTGTCTCTCTGGGCTAAGGGGAAGGAGGGTCCTGTAGGGTGGGGTGAAGGGGGAAGGAGGGTCCTGTGGGGTGGGGTGGGGTGAAGGGGGAAGGAGAGTCCTGTGGGGTGAAGGGGGAAGGAGAGTCCTGTGGGGTGAAGGGGGAAGGAGGGTCCTGTGGGGTGGGGTGGGGTGAAGGGGGAAGGAGGGTCCTGTGGGGTGAAGGGGGAAGGAGGGTCCTGTGGGGTTGGAGGGTGAAGGGGGGTCCTGTGGGGGGGGGAGGAGGGTCCTGTGGGGTGGGGGGGGGTGAAGGGGGAAGGAGGGTCCTGTGGGGTGAAGGGGGAAGGAGGGTCCTGTGGGGTTGGGGGGTGAAGGGGGGGGTCCTGTGGGGGGGGGAGGGGGGTCCTGTGGGGTGGGGGGGTGAAGGAGGGTCCTGTGGGGTGAAGGGGGAAGGAGGGTTCTGTGGGGGGAAGGAGGGTCCTGGGGGGGGGGGGTCCTGTGGGGGGTGAAGGGGGAAGGAGGGGGGGGGGGAGGAGGGTCCTGTGGGGGGTGAAGGGGGGGGAAGGAGGGTCGTGTGTGGTGGGGGGTGAGGGGGGAAGGAGGGTCCTGTGGGGGGGGAGGAGGGTCCTGTGGGGTGGGGGGGTGAGGGGCAAGGAGGGTCCTGTGGGGGTGAAGGAGGAAGGAGGGTCCTGTAGGGTGGGGGGTGAAGGGGGAAGGAGGGTCCTGTGGGGTGTGGGGGAAGGAGGGTCCTGTAGGGTGGGGGGGTGAAGGGGGAAGGAGGGTCCTGTAGTGTGGGGGGGAGGAGGGTCCTGTGGGGGGGAAGGGGGAAGGAGGGTCCTGTTGGGTGGGGTGGTGAAGGGGGAAGGAGGGTCCTGTAGGGTGGGGGGGGAAGGAGGGTCCTGTGGGGTGGGAAGGAGGGTCCTGTGGGGGGGGGTGAAGGAGGGTCCTGTGGGGGTGGGGGGGGGTAAAGGGGGGAAGGAGGGTCCTGTGGGAAGGGGGAAGGAGGGTCCTGTGGGGTGGGAAGGGGGAAGGAGGGTCCTGTGGGGTGGGAAGGGGGAAGGAGGGTCCTGTAGGGTGGGGGGTGAAGGAGGGTCCTGTAGGGTGGGGGGGAAGGAGGGTCCTGTGGGGGGGGGGGGGGTAGGAGGGTCCTGTGGGGTGGGGGGGGGGTGAAGGAGGGTTCTGTGGGGGGAAGGAGGGTCCTGTGGGGTGAAGGGGGAAGGAGGGTCTTGGGGGGTGAGGGGGGAAGGAGGGTCCTGTGGGGGGGGAAGGAGGGTCCTGTGGGGTGGGGGGGTGAAGGGGCAAGGAGGGTCCTGTGGGGGTGAAGGAGGAGGAGGGTCCTGTGGTGGGTGAAGGGGGGGAAGGGGGGTCGTGTGTGGTGGGGGGTGAGGGGGGAAGGAGGGTCCTGTGGGGGGGGAAGGAGGGTCCTGTGGGGTGGGGGGGTGAAGGGGCAAGGAGGGTCCTGTGGGGGTGAAGGAGGAAGGAGGGTCCTGTAGGGTGGGGGGTGTGAAGGGGGAAGGAGGGTCCTGTGTGGGGTGAAGGGGGAAGGAGGGGGGTGTGGGGGGAAGGAGGGTCCTGTAGGGTGGGGGGGTGAAGGGGGAAGGAGGGTCCTGTAGGGTGGGGGGGGAGGAGGGTCCTGTGGGGGGGGGAAGGAGGGTCCTGTGGGTGGGAAGGGGGGAAGGAGGGTCCTGTTGGGTGGGGTGGTGAAGGGGGAAGGAGGGTCCTGTAGGGTGGGGGGGGAAGGAGGGTCCTGTGGGGTGGGAAGGAGGGTCCTGTGGGGGGGGGTGAAGGAGGGTCCTGTGGGGTGGGGGGGGTTGAAGGGGGGAAGGAGGGTCCTGTGGGAAGGGGGAGAAGGAGGGTCCTGTGGGGTGGGGAAGGGGGAAGGAGGGTCCTGTGGGGTGGGAAGGGGGAAGGAGGGTCCTGTAGGGTGGGGGGGGAAGGAGGGTCCTGTGGGGGGGTGGGAAGGAGGGTCCTGTGGGGTGGGGGGGTCCTGTGGGGGGGGGTGGGAAGGAGGGTCCTGTGGGGTGGGGGGGGTGAAGGGGGGAAGGAGGGTCCTGTGGGAAGGGGGAAGGAGGGTCCTGTGGGGTGGGAAGGGGGAAGGAGGGTCCTGTGGGGTGGGAAGGGGGAAGGAGGGTCCTGTAGGGTGGGGGGGTGAAGGAGGGTCTTGTGGGGTGAAGGGGGACGGGAGGGTCCTGTAGGGTAGGATGGAGTAGAGGAGGGAAATGAGGATCCTGTAGGGTGGTCATCAACCCTCTCCTCAGGGCCCACTAACAGGCCAGATTTTATGTATTACCTTGGGGGGAGATGCAGATTAGAATACTGCAGTTATCTTGCAAACCTGGCCTGTTGGTGGGCCCTGAGGACGGGGTTGATGACCACTCCTGTAGGGTGTGGTGTGGGAAGGGGGATGGGGGTGTGGTCTTAAAGGGAAATGTCCTGTAGGGTGTGTGGAGGAGGAATGTGGTCCTGTAGGGTGTATATGGGGAGGTGGGTGGGGATGATGTCCTGTAGGGTGTGTGTAAAAGGTAAATTTGAAGTGCTGGGGGTGTGTAAGGAAAGGGGGTGTGTTCGTAGGGAATGTGTGTGGATGGGGAGGAAGGACAGGGGCAGCTGCCCCGGGTGGAGAGGGAGGAGTCATTTTAGCTTTAGCTACTGAGCTCTGTAACAATTGAAATGCTGAGTTTCCCATTAGAATGCGTGTGGATGTGTTTGACCCCAGTAGGACACGTCTGATGAAAGGTGGGGGCAGTGCAGGTCAGACGCGGCCCCTGTCCTGTGTGTTGCTCAGTGGAAGACGATCATCGCCGACATCGGCCCTCAACAGGTTTGTTTTTCTACGCAGCCTGAAATGTGAAAATGGGCCCAAAACTCCACCTGCTGGTTGGAAAGGAGAATACAGAACAATTATGATGTGATGCTTATTGTGTGTTTTATGTCAGAGCATTTCATCTGCTGCTGTTGGGGGGAGGGGCTCAGTGGAATGTCCTACTGGGGTCGCTTACCATGAGCCAATCAACATGGCTGTGTGTCTGTGGAAAGCAAGCAGAGGGAGAACATGCAAACTCCATGCAGATGATGTTCTGGCCAAAATTCAAACTGAGGACCCCCGTGCTGCCCCTAACCACTGTGCCAGATTTATCTGCTGAAAAGCATTTTATTTCATTCTTCAGTATATATAATATATACTCACCGGACACTTTATTAGGGTTGCTAGTAGAGGTATGCACCCCTTTATAAAGCCCCCCTTGCTAGTAGAGGGTTGGACCCCCTTTATTAGGTCACCCTTGCTAGTAGCGGGTTGGACCCCCTTTATAAAGCCCCCCTTGCTAGTAGCGGGTTGGACCCCCTTTATAAAGCCCCCCTTGCTAGTAGCGGGTTGGACCCCCTTTATAAAGCCCCCCTTGCTAGTAGCAGGTTGGACCCCCTTTATTAAGTCCCCCTTGCTAGTAGCGGGTTGGACCCCCTTTATAAAGCCCCCCTTGCTAGTAGCGGGTTGGACCCCCTTTATAAAGCCCCCCTTGCTAGTAGCGGGTTGGACCCCCTTTATTAAAGCCCCCTTGCTAGTAGCGGGTTGGACCCCTTTATTAGGTCCCCCTGTAGTAGCGGGTTGGACCCCCTTTATAAAGCCCCCTTGCTAGTAGCGGGTTGGACCCCCTTTATAAAGCCCCCCTTGCTAGTAGCGGGTTGGACCCTTGCTTGCTTGGAGTAGCGGGTTGGACCCCCTTTATAAAGCCCCCCTTGCTTGGAGTAGCGGGTTGGACCCCCTTTATTAGGTCCCCCTTGCTAGTAGCGGGTTGGACCCCCTTTATAAAGCCCCCCTTGTAGTAGCGGGTTGGACCCCCTTTATAAAGCCCCCCTTGCTAGTAGCGGGTTGGACCCCTTTATAAAGCCCCCCTTGCTAGTAGCGGGTTGGACCCCCTTTATTAAAGCCCCCCTTGCTAGTAGTAGCGGGTTGGACCCCCTTTATAAAGGACCCCCTTGGCTAGTAGCGGGTTGGACCCCCCCCCTTTATAGCGGGTTGGACTCCCTTTATAAAGCCCCCCTTGCTAGTAGCGGGTTGGACCCCCTTTTATAAAGCCCCCTTGCTAGGCGGGTTGGACCCCTTGCCCCCTTGCTAGTAGCGGGTTGGACCCCCTTTATAAAGCCCCCCTTGCTAGTAGCGGGTTGGACCCCCTTTATTAGGTCCCCCTTGCCCCCTAGTAGCGGGTTGGACCCCCTTTATAAAGCCCCCCTTGCTAGTAGCGGGTTGGACCCCCTTTTATTAGCCCCCCTTGCTAGTAGCGGGTTGGACCCCCTTTATAAAGCCCCCCTTGCTAGTAGCGGGTTGGACCCCTTTATAAAGCCCCCTTGCTAGTAGCGGGTTGGACCCCCTTTATAAAGCCCCCCTTGCTAGTAGCGGGTTGGACCCCCTTTATTAGGTCCCCCTTTATAAAGCCCCCCTTGCTAGTAGCGGGTTGGACCCCCTTTATAAAGCCCCCCTTGCTAGTAGCGGGTTGGACCCCCTTTATTAGGTCCCCCTTGCTAGTAGCGGGTTGGACCCCCCTTGCTAGTAGCGGGTTGGACCCCCTTTATTAGGTCCCCCTTGCTAGTAGCGGGTTGGACCCCTTGCCCCCTAGTAGCGGGTTGGACCCCCTTTATAAAGCCCCCCTTGCTAGTAGCGGGTTGGACCCCTTTATTGGGTCCCCCTTTATAGCGGGTTGGACCCCTTTATTAGGTCCCCCTTGCTTGCTAGTTGCTAGTAGCGGGTTGGACCCCCTTTATAAAGCCCCCCTTGCTAGGCGGGTCCCCCTTTATTGCCCCCTTGCTAGTAGCGGGTTGGACCCCCTTTATTAGGTCCCCCTTGCTAGTAGCGGGTTGGACCCCCTTTATAAAGCCCCCCTTGCTAGTAGCGGGTTGGACCCCCTTTATAAAGCCCCCCTTGCTAGTAGCGGGTTGGACCCCTTTATAAAGCCCCCCTTGCTAGTAGCGGGTTGGACCCCTTTATTAGGTCCCCTTGCTAGTAGTGGGTTGGACCCCCTTTATTAGGTCCCCCTTGCTAGTAGCGGGTTGCCCCCTTTATAAAGCCCCCCTTGCTAGTAGCGGGTTGGACCCCCTTTATAAAGCCCCCCTTGCTAGTAGCGGGTTGGACCCCCTTTATAAAGCCCCCCTTGCTAGTAGCGGGTTGGACCCCCTTTATAAAGCCCCCCTTGCTAGTAGCGGGTTGGACTCCCTTTATAAAGCCCCCCTTGCTAGTAGCGGGTTGGACCCCCTTTATTAGGTCTCCCTTGCTAGTAGTGGGTTGGACCCCCTTTATTAGGTCCCCCTTGCTAGTAGCGGGTTGGACCCCCTTTATAAAGCCCCCCTTGTAGTAGCGGGTTGGACCCCTTTATAAAGCCCCCTTGCTAGTAGCGGGTTGGACCCCTTTATTAGGTCCCCCTTTATAAAGCCCCCCTTGCTACCCCCTTTATTAGGCGGGTTGGACCCCCTTTATAAAGTAGCCCCCCTTGCTACCCCTTTATCAGTCCCCTTGCTAGTAGCGGGTTGGACCCCCTTTATTAGGCCCCCCTTGCTAGTAGCGGGTTGGACCCCCTTTATAAAGCCCCCCTTGCTAGTAGCGGGTTGGACCCCCTTTATAAAGCCCCCCTTGCTAGTAGCGGGTTGGACCCCCTTTATTAGGTCCCCCTTGCTAGTAGCGGGTTGGACCCCCTTTATAAAGCCCCCTTGCTAGTAGCGGGTTGGACCCCCTTTATAAAGCCCCCCTTGCTAGTAGCGGGTTGGACCCCCTTTATAAAGCCCCCCTTGCTAGTAGCGGGTTGGACCCCCTTTATAAAGCCCCCTTGCTAGTAGCGGGTTGGACCCCCTTTATAAAGCCCCCCTTGCTAGTAGCGGGTTGGACCCCTTTATAAAGCCCCCCTTGCTAGTAGCGGGTTGGACCCCCTTTATAAAGCCCCCCTTGCAGTAGCGGGTTGGACCCCCCTTTATTAGCCCCCTTGCTAGGTTGGACCCCTTTATAAAGCCCCCCTTGCTAGTAGCGGGTTGGCCCCTTTATTAGGTCCCCCTTGCTAGTAGCGGGTTGGACCCCTTTATTAGTAGCGGGTTGGACCCCTTTATAAAGCTTGCCCCCTTTATTAGCCCCCTTGCTAGTAGCGGGTTGGACCCCCTTTATTAGGTCCCCCTTGCTAGTAGCGGGTTGGACCCCCTTTATTAGGTCCCCCTTGCTAGTAGCGGGTTGGACCCCTTTATTAGGTCCCCCTTGCTAGTAGCGGGTTGGACCCCTTTATTAGGTCCCCCTTGCTAGTAGCGGGTTGGACCCCCTTTATTAGGTCCCCCTTTCTAGTAGCAGGTTGTACCCCCTTTATAAAGCCCCCTTGCTAGTAGCGGGTTGGACCCCTTTATTAGGTCCCCCTTGCTAGTAGCGGGTTGGACCCCTTTATTAGGTCCCCTTTATAGCGGGTTGGACCCCTTTATTAGGTCCCCCTTGCTAGTAGCGGGTTGGACCCCCTTTATTAGTCCCCCTTGCTAGTAGCGGGTTGGACCCCTTTATTAGATCCCCCTTGCTATAGCGGGTTGGACCCCTTTAGCCCCCCTTGCTAGTAGCGGGTTGGAGTAGCGGGTTGGACCCCTTTATTTGGGTCCCCCTTGCCCCTAGTAGCGGGTTGGACCCCTTTATTAGGTCCCCCTTTATAAAGCCCCCCTTGCTACCCCTTTATTAGTAGCGGGTTGGACCCCCTTTATAAAGCCCCCCTTGCTAGTAGCGGGTTGGACCCCCTTTATAAAGCCCCCCTTGCTAGTAGCGGGTTTGACCCCCTTTATTAGGTCCCCCTTGCTAGTAGCGGGTTGGACCCCTTTATTAGGTCCCCCTTGCTAGTAGCGGGTTGGACCCCCTTTATAAAGCCCCCCTTGCTAGTAGCGGGTTTGAGTAGCGGGTTGGACCCCTTTATAAAGCCCCCCTTGCTAGTAGCGGGTTGGACCCCCTTTATAAAGCCCCCTTGCTAGTAGCGGGTTGGACCCCCTTTATAAAGCCCCCCTTGCTAGTAGCGGGTTGGACCCCCTTTATAAAGCCCCCTTGCTAGTAGCGGGTTCCCCCTTTATTAGGTCCCCCTTGCTAGTAGCGGGTTGGACCCCCTTTATAAAGCCCCCCTTGCTAGTAGCGGGTTGGACCCCCTTTATAAAGCCCCCCTTGCTAGTAGCGGGTTGGACCCCTTTATAAAGCCCCCCTTGCTAGTAGCGGGTTGGACCCCCTTTATAAAGCCCCCCTTGCTAGTAGCAGGTTGGACCCCTTTATTAGTAGCCCCCTTGGGTTGGACCCCCTTTATAAAGCCCCCCTTGCTAGTAGCGGGTTGGACCCCCTTTATAAAGCCCCCCTTGGGTTGGACCCCCTTGGACCCCCTTAAAGCCCCCCTTAAAGCCCCCCTTGTAGCGGGTAGCTAGGGTTGGACCCCCTTTATAAAGCCCCCCTTGCTAGTAGCGGGTTGGACCCCCTTTATAAAGCCCCCCTTGCTAGTAGCGGGTTGGACCCCCTTTATAAAGCCCCCCTTGCTAGTAGCGGGTTGGACCCCCTTTATAAAAGCCCCCCTTGCTAGTAGCGGGTTGGACCCCTTTATAAAGCCCCCCTTGCTAGTAGCGGGTTGGACCCCCTTTATAAAGCCCCCTTGCTAGTAGCGGGTTGGACCCCCTTTATAAAGGTCCCCCTTGCTAGTAGCGGGTTGGACCCCCTTTATAAAGCCCCCCTTGCAGTAGCGGGTTGGACCCCCCCCCCTTGCAAGTAGCGGGTAGCAGGTTGTACCCCCTTTATAAAGCCCCCCTTGCTAGTAGTAGATTAGACGGGTTGGACCCCTTTATTAGGTCCCCCTTGCTAGTAGCGGGTTGGACCCCCTTTATAAAGCCCCCCTAGGTCGGGTTCCCCTTGCTTTATTAGCCCCCTTGCTACCCCCTTTATTAGTAGCCCCCTTGCTACCCCCTTTATTAGTCCCCCTTTCTAGCGCAGGTTGGACCCCCTTTATAAAGCCCCCCTCCCCTTGCTAGTAGCGGGTTGGACCCCCTTTATTAGATCCCCCTTGCCCCCCTTTATTGCGGGTCCTTGCTACCCCTTTATTAGTCCCCCTTGCTAGCGGGTTGGACCCCTTTATTAGGTCCCCCTTGCTAGTAGCGGGTTGGACCCCTTTATTAGGTCCCCCTTGCTAGTAGCGGGTTGGACCCCGTTATTAGGTCCCCCGTGCTAGTAGCGGGTTGGACCCCCTTTATTAAAGCCCCCTTGCTAGTAGCGGGTTGGACCCCCTTTATTAGGTCCCCCTTGCTAGTAGCGGGTTGGACCCCTTTATTAGGTCCCCCTTGCTAGTAGCGGGTTGGACCCCCTTTATAAAGCCCCCCTTGCTAGTAGCGGGTTTGACCCCCTTTATTAGGTCCCCCTTGCTAGTAGCGGGTTGGACCCCTTTATTAGGTCCCCCTTGCTAGTAGCGGGTTGGACCCCTTTATTAGGTCCCCCTTGCTAGTAGCGGGTTGGACCCCCTTTATTAGGTCCCCCTTGCTAGTAGCGGGTTGGACCCCTTTATTAGGTCCCCCTTGCTAGTAGCGGGTTGGACCCCCTTTATAAAGCCCCCCTTGCTAGTAGCGGGTTTGACCCCCTTTATTAGACCCCCTTTATAAAGCCCCCCTTCCCTTGCTAGTAGTGGGTTGGACGGGTTGGACCCCTTTATTAGGTCCCCCTTGCTAGTAGCGGGTTGGACCCCCTTTATAAAGCCCCCCTTATAAAGCCCCCCTTGCTAGCGGGTAGCGGGTTGGACCCCCTTTATAAAGCCCCCCTTGCTAGTAGCGGGTTTGACCCCCTTTATTAGGTCCCCCTTGCTAGTAGCGGGTTGGACCCCCTTTTATAAAGCCCCCCTTGCTGTAGTAGCGGGTTGGACCCCCTTTATAAAGGTCCCCCTTGCTAGTAGCGGGTTGGACCCCCTTTATTAGGTCCCCCTTTCTAGTAGCGGGTTGGACCCCTTGTACCCCCTTTATAAAGGTCCCCCTTGCTAGTAGGGGTTGGACCCCCTTTATAAAGCCCCCCTTGGGGAATGACCCCTTGCTAGCGGGTTGGAGCGGGTTGGACCCCTTTATTAGCCCCCTTGCTAGTAGCGGGTTGGACCCCTTTATTAGGTCCCCCTTGCTAGTAGCGGGTTGGACCCCCTTTATTAGTCCCCCTTGCTAGTAGCGGGTTGGACCCCCTTTATAAAGCCCCCCTTGCTAGTAGGGGTTTGACCCCCTTTATTAGCCCCCTTGCTAGGCGGGTTGGACCCCTTTATTAGGTCCCCCTTGCTAGTAGCGGGTTGGACCCCTTTCTAGGTCCCCCTTGCTAGTAGCGGGTTGGACCCCCTTTATTAGTCCCCCTTGCTAGGCGGGTTGGACCCCTTTATTAGGTCCCCCTTGCTAGTAGCGGGTTGGACACCCTTTATAAAGCCCCCCTTGCTAGTAGCGGGTTGGACCCCCTTTATAAAGCCCCCCTCTAGTAGCTTTGACTATTAGGTCCCCCTTGGCGGGTTGGACCCCCTTTATAAAGCCCCCCTTGCTAGTAGCGGGTTTGACCCCCTTTATTAGGCCCCCCTTGCTAGTGGGTTGGACCCCCTTTATTAGGCCCCCCTTGCTAGTAGTGGGTTGGACCCCCTTTTGGCCCTCATTCTTGGTGACATGGATACAACATGGTGTTCCTGCAGGGAGGACATGGGGGGGGAGGGGGAATGACCCGGGCAGCAAGAGCAATCTGCAAGGGCCCCACAACCAGCCACCCTGTGGGCAGACTGACCCTTCCTCTACGGCAGTCCCCGGTAGAAAGCGGACCCGGAAGGGGCCCCTATTAAGTGGGAAAGACCCGCAGCAGTGAAGGACCAGGCCCCTTTTTGCGATTCGGCGCTGCGTCGCTTTAGCTGACAATTGCGCGGTCGTGCGACGCGGCTCCCAAACACAATCGGCGTCCTTTTTTCCCCCACAAATAGAGATTTCTTTTGGTGGTATTTGATCACCTCGGCGGTTTTTATTTTTTGCGCTATAAACAGAAATAGAGCGACGATTTTGAAAAAAAATCTATATTTTTTACTTTTTCTATAATAAATATCCCCAAATATATAACAAAAATATTTATTTCCCTCAGTTTAGGGCGATACGTATTCTTCTACATATTTTTGGTAAAAAAAAAAAACGCAATAAGCGTTTATCGATTTGGTTTGTGCAAAATGTATAGCGTTTACAAAATAGGGGATCGTTTTATGGCATTTTTTATTTTTTTTACTACTAATGTCGGCGATCAGCGATTTTTATCATGACTGCGACATTACGGCGGACACCATTGTCATTTTTACAGCGATCAGTGCTATAAAAAATGTACTGTATACTATGAAAAGGCCCTTTCACACTGGTGTGTTTTTGCCGCAGTAAAAATAGCGATATTAAAACGCTCATAAAACGCTCCCCATGCCCCTCTGCATTGAAAGTGAATTAAAAAACGCGGTAAAATCGCGGTGTTTTACCGCATTTTTATTCATTTCAATGAAGAGGGGCATGGGGAGCTCTTTAATAGCACTATTTTTACCGCGAAACCGCGACAAAAACGCGAGAAAACCGCACCAGTGTGAAAGGGCCCTTACTGTAGGGGGGGCGTGGGACGTCACTGATCATCATTCCCTATGACAGGGAACAGACGATCAGCGTCCTGTCACTAGGAAAATCGGGGAGATGTTGTGTTTACACTCGCCTCCTCTCGTGCTTCAGCTCTGTGACCCGATCGCGGGACACCGGCGGCGATCGGGTCCACGGGCGCGGTTACGGAGTTCAGGACTGGGTCGCCACCCACAACTGGGCTCTTAATCACTTGAGATCCGCGCTATGGACAAAAGACGTCTGCAGCGCGGCTCTCAAGTGCCGGGTGGACGTCCTTTTAAAAGCATTACCCGTGCGCGCCACTGGGTGGCGCGCAGTGGGTAAAAACAGTCCCGTCACATCGCTGAAGAGCCGATGCGTGTACCTGGCGGCCGCGGTGTCCGGTGGGTACATGCGATCGGCGGTGACACAGCAGGGACGTGGAGCTCTGTGTGTAATGATGGGGTGTCCACGTGCTGTCAGGGAGAGAGGAGACCGATCTGTGTCCCTTGTACATAGGGACACAGCATCGGTCACCCCCCTCCCCCCACACAGTTAGAACACACCCAGGGAATACATTTAACCCCTTCCTCACCCCCTAGTGTTAACCCCTTCCCTGCCAGTCACATTTGTACAGTAATTCGTGCGTTTTTATAGCACTGATCGCTGTATAAATGTGAATGGTCCCAAATTTGTATCAAAAGTGTCTGATATGTCCGCCGCAATATCGCAGGCCAAAAAAAAAATCGCAGATCGCCGCCGTTACTAGTAAAAAAAATATATAATTCTGTCCCCTATTTTGTAGGCGCTATAACTTTTGCGCAAACCAGTCACTTATTGCGATTTTTTTTTACAAAAATACGTAGAAAAATACGTATCGGCCTTAACTGAGAAAAAAAAATGGGATGTTTATTATAGCAACAAGTAAAAAAAATATATATATATTTTTTTTAATTGTCGCTCTGTTTTTGTTTATAGCGCAAAAAAGAAAAACCGCAGAGGTGATCAAAAACCACCAAAAGAAATCTCTATTTGTGGGGGAAAAAGGACGCCGATTTTGTTTGGGAGCCGCTTCGCAAGACCACGCAATTGTCAATTAAAGCGACGCAATGCCGGAATCTGAAATTTTGCCTGGTGCATGGAGGGGGGGGGGGTATATGTGCCCAGTAAGCAAATGGTTAAAGGCACTTACGTGATTGTGCCCAGGCGTAACGCTCTGCTGACGTATATCGGCGTTAGGTGGTCCTTAAGTGGTTAAAAAAAGTGTAAAATGATTTGGACTTTAAGTGGTTAAAATTCCGGCATATACACAGAAGTTTGATCCAAGAAGGACGTTACAATGTTTCATGTTGTTAAACTTGGCAGACTGATTTTCTTTACACACAGAAGTTTATCCCTTTCATCTGAGAAGGAAGAGTTAGTTACAATGTTTCGTGTTACAAACTTGGCAGACTGCCGGGTATTTTCTCTTTGATCTGAGAAGGAAGAATTTAGTTACAATGTTTCCTGATAAGAACTTGGCAGACTGCCGGGTATTTTCTCTTTGTAACTAATTCTTCCTTCTCAGATCAAAGAGAAAATACCCGGCAGTCTGCCAAGTTTGTAACACGAAACATTGTAACTAATTCTTCCTTCTCAGATCAATGTTTCGTGTTACAAACTTGGCAGACTGCCGGGTATTTTCTTCTGACAGCTGATAAGTCTCTCTTGTTATGTGAAAGGATCGGCAAACTCAGCATTGGATATCGGGGGAGGGGGGGAGGGGATTAAATGGAGATCACCATTTTTTTAACGATTAATTGTGCAGCTCTAATATATAAATAACGAAATAAATTACATACACGTGCAGTGCTGTGCCCAGGCCTAGGGCGGTGTTCTGTCAAAATGGCCAACTCATCAGAAACTCCAAACACTTAAAGGATAAAAAGCTTCCTTTACCTTACTGCTGTCCTGGTTTCATGTCCTCATTGTTCGTTTTTGCTTTGAAGTTGCTGTAATTCTTCTCTGCTCTCCACACTTCCTGCTTCTCTGGCTCCTTATGAAAAAATCTCATGGCAGATTTTCACTGTGGTCCAAGCTGTCATTACTGTGTGTCTAAAACTCCTCAGAACCAATCAGATTCATTTTAAAAACGCGGCCCTGGATTTGTTTGTTTTTGTTCTGTGTGTCTCTCTACTTCACAGAAACATGAAACCAGTTTAAAAACGAAACTGAAACTGCAGGCACATTATATGATTGATTTTTATCTATTTTTAAAATGAATCAGTTAACTTTTATGTCTCTATACCCTGTAAACCAGGGGGGTCTCCAAACTTTTCAAACAAAGGGCCACTTTACTGTCCTTCAGACTTTAGGAGGGCCGGCTTGTGGCCAACAAAGGCAGGAAATGTCATGGGCCCGGCGTGAGTGAGAATAAATATGGCCTTGGGTTTGGTGGTCACTAGGGGGAGAAGTATTCCCCCTATTAGTAAGAGGAATAGCATCCCATCATTGGTATCAGTGGAATATATAGTGCCCCATTGTTGGTGTCAGTGGGAGGAAAAGTGCCGGATAAAGGCTAGCAAAGGGCCACATCTGGCCCTCGGGCCGTAGTTTGGAGACCCCTGCTGTAAACAGTCATTTCAGCAAAACATTCTTTCAATCTTCCGGGTTCTTTCAATGATTTATCAGTAATTGGAGTTTCCAATGGGTTGGCTAATTTGACAGAACACTGCCCTTGTCCTATCAGAAAGTGCAACTGAAGTGGCGTTCCACCGCGGCCATCTTGGTACACCCCGCACTTCTCTACAGTCTGAAGTCGCGGTGCGGACATCTTTTTACACCCACCGGAGTCTGGTTTTTCCCACTTTATTTTTATTTTTTTTACCCGTAACCGGAGATTATATCGCGATATTCAGGATTTAGAAACCCGTCCCAATGTTTTGATGTTGAGTTATAAAAGCCGCGGTGTTCTGTCAGATTACAAACCTGCGACCTCAGAAGGCTCAACGCTGCTATTTATTATAACGGGGAGAACAAAAATGTAGAGAGATACTGGAGGTGTATATAGGGAGAGGTATATAGATGGGTGTATATAGGGAGAGGTATAGAGTATACAGGTAGGTGTATATAGGGAGAGGTATAGAGTATACAGGTAGGTGTATATAGGGAGAGGTATAGAGTATACAGGTAGGTGTATATAGGGAGAGGTATAGAGTATACAGGTAGGTGTATATAGGGAGAGGTATATAGATGGGTGTATATAGGGAGAGGTATAGAGTATACAGGTAGGTGTATATAGGGAGAGGTATAGAGTATACAGGTAGGTGTATATAGGGAGAGGTATAGAGTATACAGGTAGGTGTATATAGGGAGAGGTATAGAGTATACAGGTAGGTGTATATAGGGAGAGGTATAGAGTATACAGGTAGGTGTATATAGGGAGAGGTATAGAGTATACAGGTAGGTGTATATAGGGAGAGGTATAGAGTATACAGGTAGGTGTATATAGGGAGAGGTATATAGATGGGTGTATATAGGGAGAGGTATAGAGTATACAGGTAGGTGTATATAGGGAGAGGTATAGAGTATACAGGTAGGTGTATATAGGGAGAGGTATATAGATGGGTGTATATAGGGAGAGGTATAGAGTATACAGGTAGGTGTATATAGGGAGAGGTATATAGATGGGTGTATATAGGGAGAGGTATAGAGTATACAGGTAGGTGTATATAGGGAGAGGTATAGAGTATACAGGTAGGTGTATATAGGGAGAGGTATATAGATGGGTGTATATAGGGAGAGGTATAGAGTATACAGGTAGGTGTATATAGGGAGAGGTATAGAGTATACAGGTAGGTGTATATAGGGAGAGGTATAGAGTATACAGGTAGGTGTATATAGATGGTGTATATAGGGAGAGGTATAGAGATGGTGTATATAGGGAGAGGTATAGAGATGGGTGTATAGAGTATACAGGTAGGTGTATATAGGTAGGTGTATAGAGTATACGGGTAGGTGTATATAGATGGGTGTATAGAGTATACGGGTAGGTGTATATAGGGAGAGGTATAGAGATGGGTGTATAGAGTATACAGGTAGGTGTATATAGATGGATGGGTGTATATAGATGGTATACAGGTAGGTGTATATAGAGGGGTGTATACAGGTAGGTGTATATAGATAGATGGTATACAGGTAGGTAGCGGTATACAGATGGTATATGGGTATATATAGATGGGTGTAGGTGGTGTATATAGATAGATGGTATATAGACGGGTGTATACAGGTAGGTAGAGGTATATATAGATAGTATACAGGTAGGTGTATATAGATGGTATACAGGTAGGTGTATATAGAGGGGTGTATACAGGTAGGTGTATATAGATAGATGGTATACAGGTAGGTAGAGGTATACAGATGATATGAATACACACAGAGGGATTATCAACCAATCAGATTGTGTGTTTCATGGTGGGGGGGGAGGGGTCAGATAATGAAGTGAAGGAGGAATCTGATTGGGTGCCCCGGGGATGTGGGCGGACCCGTGACGTGTAAGGATGGGGTATATATAATGTATATATAGGGGGGGGGAGGGGCACGCACGCGCACATTGGGAGCCACGCTGGGTCGGTAGGCCCCGCCCCCTCCCCTCGGTTGCCATGGAGACGACGTGGCGGACGTAGCCGGGCCCGTGCCCGCGTAGGGGGCGTGTCTATCAGTCGGGATCGCGCAGGACGGTGTTGGAGCTGCAGCGGGAGAGGTGAGCGCCGTGTTTGGGGCCCCGGGACCCCCCGATACACCCCCCGGCCCGGTGGGGGCCCCTCCCCAGCTTCTATCTCACCCCGGAGGGGGCGGGGAGAGGACGAGGCGGTGGGGGAGGGGCGTGTTGCCGCCATTTTTCTCCGGGGATGAGGACGGACGGATGGCGGGAGAGGAGTGAGGGGGGGGGATGGGAGGGCAGAGAGGCCGGAGCTCCCCCCGGGGATGGGGCCCCTCCGTTATAGGGCCCCGGAGCGCGCGCTCCGATAATGTGGGGGTCCCCCCTCCCCCTCCGCACAGGCCCCGCCCTCCTTCCCATCCGCCGTTCAAGAGATGCTCCGGCCTGTGATTGGCCGAGGCGGGCCCCGCCCCCTGAATGCTGCCTCTTTGTTTTGTGTTGCCCGGGAACCCCGCCCACTGCGCGCCGGTTGGCTGGCGGCGGAATGCAGGGCCGTTGTCCGTGGCAACCAGTGAGGGGGCGCCTGATTGGTTCCCGTCCTCAGCCCGCCTGATTGGTCCAGAGGCAGCGATAGAGGATCGGGGGGGGGGGCAGTCACTGTCCTGTGTGTGTGTGTGTATATATATATATATACTGTGTGTGTGACGTGTATACGGAGGGGGAGGGGTCACTTGATTATGTATATATGTGAAGCCTGAGGATCAGTGTGATGTGTACAGAGGGGGAGGGGTCACTGACTGTCCTGTATACGGTATATATATATATATACAAAGCCTGGGGATCAGTATGAGGGGGAGGGGCCACTGACTGTCCTGTCCTGTGTGTGTGTATATATATATACTGTGTGTGATGTGTACAGAGGGGTCACTGACCTATTATATATATATGAAGCCTGAGGATCAGTCACCTGACACTCCTATATATATATTATATATACTGTATCTGTGAGGACGGAGGATCACCATGATGTGTATACGGAGGGGGAGGGGTCACTTGATTCTGTATATATGAAGCCTGGGGATCGGTATAATGAGATCAGCGGGGGAGGGGTCACTGATCTGTTATATATACTGTATATATGGGAAGCCTGGGGATCAGTATGATGTGTACGGAGGGGTCACCTGACTGTCCTGTATACACTATATATATATATATATATATATAGTGTATCTGTGTGTCTATATACAAAGCCTGGGGATCAGTATGAGGGGGAGGGGCCACTGAGTGTCCTGTTATGTGTATATATGTGAAGTGTGAGGATCAGTATGATGTGTGTATGGAGGGGGGTCACCTCAGTGTCCTATTACCTTGTGTGTGTGAAGACTGAGGATCGGTATGGGGGGGTCAGTGACTGTCCTATATATAGTGTGTATATATGAAGACTGAGGATCAGTATGGGGGGGTCAGTGACTCTCCTATATATAGTGTGTATATATGAAGACTGAGGATCAGTATGGGGGGGTCAGTGACTCTCCTATATATAGTGTGTATATATGAAGACTGAGGATCAGTATGGGGGGGTCAGTGACTGTCCTATATATAGTGTGTATATATGAAGACTGAGGATCGGTATGGGGGGGTCAGTGACTGTCCTATATATAGTGTGTATATATGAAGACTGAGGATCGGTATGGGGGGGTCAGTGACTGTCCTATATATAGTGTGTATATATGAAGACTGAGGATCGGTATGGGGGGGTCAGTGACTGTCCTATATATAGTGTGTATATATGAAGACTGAGGATCGGTATGGGGGGGGGGGTCAGTGACTGTCCTATATATATGAAGACTGAGGATCGGTATGGGGGGGTCAGTGACTCTCCTATATATAGTGTGTATATATGAAGCCTGAGGATCGGTATGGGGGGGTCAGTGACTCTCCTATATATATATATATATGAAGCCTGAGGATCGGTATGGGGGGGTCAGTGACTCTCCTAATATATATAGTGTGTATATATGAAGACTGAGGATCGGTATGGGGGGGGGGGTCAGTGACTCTCCTAATATATATAGTGTGTATATATGAAGCCTGAGGATCGGTATGGGGGGGTCAGTGACTCTCCTATATATATATATATGAAGCCTGAGGATCGGTATGGGGGGGTCAGTGACTCTCCTAATATATATAGTGTGTATATATGAAGACTGAGGATCGGTATGGGGGGGGGGGTCAGTGACTCTCCTAATATATATAGTGTGTATATATGAAGCCTGAGGATCGGTATGGGGGGGTCAGTGACTCTCCTATATATAGTGTGTATATATGAAGCCTGAGGATCGGTATGGGGGGGTCAGTGACTCTCCTATATATAGTGTGTATATATGAAGCCTGAGGATCGGTATGGGGGGGGTCAGTGACTCTCCTATATATATATATATATATATATATATATGAAGCCTGAGGATCGGTATGAGGGATTTCTCGGTGTGAAGAGATCGTTCTCCCGATACAAAGTATCACCCAAACACATTTATTGATCAGAAGACGGGGGAGGAGATCTTCTTGTATTGTGATTAGGGATGAGCTCCGGGGTGTTCGCATGGAACACGTGCACAGCCCGCCAGGAGGTGTGCACGGCGCTGCGCCAATCACAGCCGGGGAGACATTGTACCGGTGCTCGGCTGCAGAGATTGGGAAATGTCTCCCCGGCTGTGATTGGCGCAGCGCCGTGCACACTTCCTGGCGGGCTGTGCACGTGTTCCATGCGAACACACCGGAGCTCATCCCTAATTGTGATCAATAATCTGATTGGAAGATACTTTGTATCGATGTGTCAGAAAATATCTTCTATGTGATTGGATCCCGGAATATATTACAGCTCACCGCCCGTCATAGATGATGTGTGAAGCCCGAGGATCACCATGATGTGTATAGAGGGGTCACCTGACTGTCCTATATATATATATATTATGGTGTGTGTGTGTGAAGCCTGAGGATGAGTATGAGGGGGAGGGGTCACCTGACTGTCCTATATATATATATATATATATATTATGGTGTGTGTGTGAAGCCTGAGGATCAGTATGACGGCCTTCTCCATGATGTGCAGAGAGTGTCTCCTCACCGTCCCGTTATATATACTGTGTGTGTATATTAGGATTGTACCAATACCGAGTATCTGCGGGGGTGCTTGTACTCCTGCAAATACCCCCGATACCTAAATAGAATACTCCCTCCCCCGCCGCATCGAAAGCCGCGCCGCATGGGTTAAACGGCGTGCGGGAACATCACAGCTTTCATTTGAATAGCTGTAGTGTTCCCGCTGCGTATAGACACTCCCCCTTCCTCGGGATTGGATGGGTGATCGTGATCTGTCCAATCCCGAGCAAGGGGGAGTGTCTATATGAGCGGGGAAAACAGCTATTCAAATGAAAGCTGTGATGTTTCGGCGGCTAGGTATGGGGGACATGGCTGCATATGTGGGGGGACATGGCTGCATATGTGGGGGGACATGGCTGCATATGTGGGGGACATGGCTGCATATGTGGGGGACATGGCTGCATATGTGGGGGGACATGGCTGCATATGTGGGGGGACATGGCTGCATATGTGGGGGACATGGCTGCATATGTGGGGGACATGGCTGCATATGTGGGGGGACATGGCTGCATATGTGGGGGGACATGGCTGCATATGTGGGGGGACATGGCTGCATATGTGGGGGGACATGGCTGCATATGTGGGGGGACATGGCTGCATATGTGGGGGACATGGCTGCATATGTGGGGGGACATGGCTGCATATGTGAGGGACATGGCTGGGGGGACATGGCTGCATATGTGGGGGACATGGCTGCATATGTGAGGGACATGGCTGGGGGGACATGGCTGCATATGTGGGGGACATGGCTGCATATGTGGGGGGACATGGCTGCATATGTGGGGGGACATGGCTGCATATGTGGGGGGACATGGCTGCATATGTGGGGGGACATGGCTGCATATGTGGGGGACATGGCTGCATATGTGGGGGACATGGCTGCATATGTGGGGGACATGGCTGCATATGTGGGGGACATGGCTGCATATGTGGGGGACATGGCTGGAGGGACATGGCTGCATATGTGGGGGGACATGGCTGCATATGTGGGGGGACATGGCTGCATATGTGGGGGACATGGCTGCATATGTGGGGGACATGGCTGCATATGTGGGGGACATGGCTGCATTTGTGGGGGACATGGCTGCATTTGTGGGGGACATGGCTGCATATGTGGGGGACATGGCTGCATATGTGGGGGACATGGCTGCATATGTGAGGGACATGGCTGCATATGTGGGGGGACATGGCTGCATATGTGGGGGGACATGGCTGCATATGTGGGGGACATGGCTGCATATGTGGGGGGACATGGCTGCATATGTGGGGGGACATGGCTGCATATGTGGGGGGACATGGCTGCATATGTGGGGGGACATGGCTGCATATGTGGGGGGACATGGCTGCATATGTGGGGGGACATGGCTGCATATGTGGGGGGACATGGCTGCATATGTGGGGGGACATGGCTGCATATGTGGGGGGACATGGCTGCATTTGTGGGGGACATGGCTGCATTTGTGGGGGACATGGCTGCATTTGTGGGGGACATGGCTGCATTTGTGGGGACATGGCTGCATATGTGGGGGACAAGGCTGCATATGTGGGGGACAAGGCTGCATATGTGGGGGACTGCTGCATATGTGGGGGGACATGGCTGCATTTGTGGGGGATGTGCATTTGGGGGACATGGCTGCATATGTGGGGGACATGGCTGCATTTGTGGGGGACATGGCTGCATTTGTGGGGGACATGGCTGCATTTGTGGGGGACATGGCTGCATTTGGACATGGGGGACATGGCTGCATTTGTGGGGGACATGGCTGCATTTGTGGGGGACATGGCTGCATTTGTGGGGGACATGGCTGCATTTTGTGGGGGACATGGCTGCATATTGTGGGGGACATGACAAGCTGCATATGTGGGGGACAAGGCTGCATATGTGGGGGACATGGCATGCATTGTGGGGGACAAGGCTGCATATGTGGGGGACATGGCTGCATATGTGGGGGACAAGGACATGGCTGCATTTGTGGGGGACATGGCTGCATATGTGGGGGACAAGGCTGCATATGTGGGGGACATGGCTGCATTTGTGGGGGACATGGCTGCATTTGTGGGGGACATGGCTGCATATGTGGGGGACATGGCTGCTTATGCCCCCCCCCCCCCCAGGCTGGGGGAAGACATGGCTGCATATGTGGGGGACAAGGCTGCATTGTCCTGAAGGTTCAACCGATTTCACCATGCCGATCCGTCGTGCATATGTGGGGGACAAGGCTGCAATTGGGGGACATGGAAACTGCAAGAACCGATTTGTGGGGGACATGGCTGCATATGAGGACAAGAAAGCAGGTGAGTGTGACACGGATCTGTCATGTGTGTGTGATCTGCCCATTACATGTGAAGGCCGTGTTGTGTGTCAGGATAGATCTGACCCCCTGGCACAGGAATAACATCTGAGCTGCCAGGAGGAGGAGTTATTGCGTCATGTGACCATATGTGATGGGTGTGGTGATTGGGGTAAATGGCCGTCCTCAGAGAGGTGTGGCGTGTCTATTGTGTGACGTCTTGGGTGTGTGGCATGTCTGGTATATGATGTTGGGTGTGTGTCGTGTCCATTGTATGACGTGTCTGGAGTGTTGTGTGTATGTTGTATGATGTGTTGGGTGTCCCTTGTATGACATGTCGGTGTGTGGCGTGTCTGGTATATAACGTGTCTGTTGTATGACATGTCTGTTGTGTGACGTGGAGTTTGGCGTGTTGTATGACATGTGTTGTGTGACGTGTGAGTGGCGTGTCTGGTATATAACGTGTCTGTTGTATGACATGTCTGTTGTGTGTGTGGGTGTTTTCATTGTATGACATGTTGTTGACGTGTGTGGCGTGTCTGTTGTATGACGTGTGTAGTGTGTCCCTTGTATGGCGTGTCTGTTGTATGACGTGTGTGGTGTGTCCCTTGTATGGCGTGTCTGTTGTATGACGTGTGTGGTGTGTTTTCATTGTATGACATGTCTGTTGTGTGACGTGGAGTTTGGCGTGTCTGTTGTATGACGTGTGTGGTGTGTCCCTTGTATGGCGTGTCTGTTGTATGACGTGTGTGGTGTGTCCCTTGTATGGCGTGTCTGTTGTATGACGTGTGTGGCGTGTTTTCATTGTATGACATGTCTGGTATAGAACGTGTCTGTTGTATGACGTCTTGGGTCTCTGGCGTGTGTGTGTATGACATGTCTGGTATATAACGTGTCCCTTGTATGACGGTCTGTCCCATTTTGTGGCAGAGCCCGACGCCAGCTCAGAAGAGTCCGCTTCCACCGGGGAGGAGCAAGAGACTGAGACTCCTCCCGCCACTTCCAGTGAGACCGAGCAACCGAAAGAGGCGGAGACCGACGAGGAGAAGAAGGGGGATGGAGAAGTAACGGAGGAGGCCAAGAAAAAGTAAGGAGACCCACAGCGGGCCTTTCACTGTATTGAGGGGGGAAGGGGGCAACCAAGAGCCGGGTCATAGCCATTCCTGTGTGTCCAGCACCTGCCATGTTCTTTTTCCTGGTCT
This sequence comes from Rana kukunoris, assembly GCA_029574335.1. NCBI lineage: Eukaryota > Metazoa > Chordata > Amphibia > Anura > Ranidae > Rana > Rana kukunoris. The sequence goes on from JAJQKJ010002903.1 coordinate 98,149, forward strand.
GTGTCCACTTGAAGGAAATCTCCTTTACTTCCTGTCCTGAAGACACAACAGGAAGTGAGAGGAAATCTCCTTTGGAATCGGTGTCCCCATTGAACAGTTTCCCGCACTCTCTCGCTCCGGTGACACGGACGTCTCCTCTGTCCAGTATAAGTAATTCGTCCTGTGGCTGTATTATACGAAGATTTGCACAGAGATTCAGCAGGGCTGTCATTGGGCACTCATCAGAGCTTTTCTGTTTTGCAGTGGGGAGAAGGATCAGTCCAAAGAGAAGGAGAAGAAGGTGAAGAAGACCATTCCATCATGGGCGACCCTGTCCGCCAGCCAGCGCGCCCGGGCACAGAAACAGTCACACGCCTCCTCCGCCTCCCGCCCCAAGATGGACGCCATCCTGACCGAGGCCATCAAGGTTTGTTTTGGTTCCCTTCCTGATAAAGTCATGAAAAGATCCAGAAATCGGATCTCCAGGGAGTGCCGTCCCATGAGGAAGTGAGGGGCACGCGGGGCCCCTGTCGGCTTTGTGTCCCTCAGAATAGAGCTCATTATGGGCCATTATAAGAGAATGTCATGGGCACCACTTCTCCGGGCTCTCCTGGGTGATCGGGAGATCTGATGTGGTGGTGGCTCCAGGTTACCATAGAGCTGTCCATGGGCCAGATGACCATATCTATGGTCATGGTCCTTGTCACCTCTATGATCCTTGTCACCTCTATGATCCTTGTCACCTCTATGATCCTTGTCACCTATGGTCACCTCTATGATCCTTGTCACCTCTATGATCCTTGTCACCTCTATGATCCTTGTCACCTATGGTCACCTCTATGATCCTTGTCACCTCTATGATCCTTGTCACCTCTATGATCCTTGTCACCTCTATGATCCTTGTCATCTCTATGATCTTGTCACCTATGATCCTTGTCATCTATGATCTATGGTCATCTATGATCTTGTCACCTATGGTCACCTCTATGATCCTTGTCACCTCTATGATCCTTGTCATCTATGATCCTTGTCACCTCTATGATCCTTGTCACCTCTATGATCCTTGTCATTGTCCTTGTCATCTATGATCCTTGTCATGGTCATCTCTATGATCCTAGTCATGGTCACTATGGTCACCTCTATGATCCTTGTCACCTCTATGATCCTTGTCACCTCTATGATCCTTGTCACCTCTATGATCCTTGTCACCTCTATGATCCTTGTCATCTCTATGATCCTTGTCACCTATGGTCACCTCTATGATCCTTGTCACCTCTATGGTCATTGTCATCTATGGTCATGGTCATCTCTATGATCCTAGTCAACTATGGTCACCTCTATGATCCTTGTCACCTCTATGATCCTTGTCACCTCTATGATCCTTGTCACCTCTATGATCCTTGTCACCTCTATGATCCTTGTCATCTCTATGATCCTTGTCACCTATGGTCACCTCTATGATCCTTGTCATCTCTATGATCCTTGTCACCTATGGTCACCTCTATGATCCTTTTCATCTCTATGATCCTTTTCATCTCTATGATCTTTGTCATCTATGGTCATGGTCATCTCTATGATCCTAGTCAACTATGGTCATCTCTATGATCCTTGTCATCTCTATGATCCTCGTCATCTCTATGATCCTTGTCACCTATGGTCACCTCTATGATCCTTGTCACCTCTATGATCCTTGTCATCTCTATGATCCTTGTCACCTATGGTCACCTCTATGATCCTTGTCATCTCTATGATCCTTGTCACCTATGGTCACCTCTATGATCCTTGTCACCTCTATGATCCTTGTCACCTCTATGATCCTTGTCACCTCTATGATCCTTGTCATCTATGGTCATGGTCATCTCTATGATCCTAGTCAACTATGGTCACCTCTATGATCCTTGTCATCTCTATGATCCTTGTCACCTATGGTCACCTCTATGATCCTTGTCACCTCTATGATCCTTGTCACCTCTATGATCCTTGTCACCTCTATGATCCTTGTCATCTATGGTCATGGTCATCTCTATGATCCTAGTCAACTATGGTCATCTCTATGATCCTTGTCACCTCTATGATCCTTGTCACCTCTATGATCCTGGTCATCTATGGTCATGGTCATCTATGGTCATGGTCATCTCTATGATCCTAGTCAACTATGGTCATCTCTATGATCCTTGTCACCTCTATGATCCTTGTCATCTCTATGATCCTTGTCACCTATGGTCACCTCTATGATCCTTGTCACCTCTATGATCCTTGTCATCTCTATGATCCTTGTCACCTATGGTCACCTCTATGATCCTTGTCACCTCTATGATCCTTGTCATCTCTATGATCCTTGTCACCTATGGTCACCTCTATGATCCTTGTCACCTCTATGATCCTTGTCACCTATGGTCACCTCTATGATCCTTGTCACCTCTATGATCCTTGTCACCTCTATGATCCTTGTCACCTCTATGATCCTTGTCACCTCTATGATCCTTGTCACCTCTATGATCCTTGTCACCTCTATGATCCTTGTCACCTCTATGATCCTTGTCACCTCTATGATCCTTGTCACCTCTGGTCATCTCTATGATCCTTGTCACCTCTATGATCCTTGTCACCTATGGTCACCTCTATGATCCTTGTCACCTCTATGATCCTTGTCACCTCTATGATCCTTGTCACCTCTATGATCCTTGTCACCTCTGGTCATCTCTATGATCCTTGTCACCTCTATGATCCTTGTCACCTCTATGGTCATGGTCATCTATGGTCATGGTCATCTATGGTCATGGTCATCTCTATGGTCATGGTCATCTATGGTCATGGTCATCTATGGTCATGGTCATCTCTATGATCCTAGTCAACTATGGTCACCTCTATGATCCTTGTCATCTCTATGATCCTTGTCACCTATGGTCACCTCTATGATCCTTGTCACCTCTATGATCCTTGTCACCTCTATGATCCTTGTCACCTCTATGATCCTTGTCATCTATGGTCATGGTCATCTCTATGATCCTAGTCAACTATGGTCATCTCTATGATCCTTGTCACCTCTATGATCCTTGTCACCTCTATGATCCTGGTCATCTATGGTCATGGTCATCTATGGTCATGGTCATCTCTATGATCCTAGTCAACTATGGTCATCTCTATGATCCTTGTCACCTCTATGATCCTTGTCACCTCTATGATCCTTGTCACCTCTATGATCCTTGTCACCTATGGTCACCTCTATGATCCTTGTCACCTCTATGATCCTTGTCATCTCTATGATCCTTGTCACCTATGGTCACCTCTATGATCCTTGTCACCTCTATGATCCTTGTCATCTCTATGATCCTTGTCACCTATGGTCACCTCTATGATCCTTGTCACCTCTATGATCCTTGTCACCTATGGTCACCTCTATGATCCTTGTCACCTCTATGATCCTTGTCACCTCTATGATCCTTGTCACCTCTATGATCCTTGTCACCTCTATGATCCTTGTCACCTAAGGTCACCTCTATGATCCTTGTCACCTCTATGATCCTTGTCACCTCTATGATCCTTGTCACCTCTATGATCCTTGTCACCTCTGGTCATCTCTATGATCCTTGTCACCTATGGTCATGGTCATCTCTATTGTTCTGGTCATAGAGATGATATTTTGCCAAAAAATTGGGTTATTATATTGTGTGTGTGTGTGTGTTTTTTTTTTTCCCAAAAACGTAAGTTTCAAAAATTGCTGCGGTAATACTGTGACATAAAAAATACGCTTCATTGGCTGCACCAATCCAAAGACCAGAAAGGACCTCACACTGAGAAACATTCAAACTCTGATAACTTTATTAAGCCAGGCATACATTACCTGGGAATTCCTGCTCTCTGAGAGAAGGAAGAGGAGGTCCCAGGTGGGACCCTTTTTGTTCATGTGTGGATGAATAAAGTTATCAACATTTGAATTTTTTCTGAGTGCAGCTATTCTTTTGCTTTTGGATTGGTGCAGCACAGATGCAGTTCCATGCACTCCCCTCGAGAGGGCAGACATCCGCTCCGATCTCCCCGGCTCATCGCCTCTCGCTGTGATTCTCCCGCAGGCGTGTTTCCAGAAGTCCGGGGCCTCGGTGGTGGCCATCCGAAAATACATCATCAATAAGTACCCGTCTCTGGAGCTGGAGCGGAGGGGGTTCCTGCTGAAGCAAGCGCTGAAACGGGAGCTGCAGAGAGGCGCCATCCGCCAGGTAGGAACCAGACGCATTTCTTCCCTGCAGATGCGACAGATCTCCGTTATATCGCCTTCACCGATTGGTCAGAGCTCGGTGACATCACATACCCCCAGGTCTGGTATTCGGGGGGGAAGGAGACTCTCTCACCGTCTACTTGTGTTTTCAGGTGAAAGGGAAAGGAGCGTCCGGCAGCTTTGTCGTCGTGTCAAATTCCGGAAAGTCGGCGCCGAAATCCAGAGACAAGAAGGTAGGTGGTGATTGTGCTGCCTTGTTGATGATGATAGTCGCCCGCCCCTCCTCCGCCGTATGGCGATCGGTCTCACTCTTCTCTTCCTCTTATAGAAAAGCGCAACTGCGGGAGGAGATCAGACCAACGTCAAGCTGGAGGACATCTTACCTCTGGCATTCACCCGGCTGTGTGAGCCCAAGGAAGCGTCCTACAGCCTCATCAAGAAATACGTCTCCCAGTATTACCCCAAGCTCAAAGTGGACGTCAGGTAAGAGGCTGCTTGGAGTATGTATAGTATAATCAGGTGTCAGCTTGGAGTATGTATGGTATAATCGGAAGGCAGCTTGGAGTATGTATAGTATAATCGGGTGGCAGCTTGGAGTATGTATGGTATAATCGGAAGGCAGCTTGGAGTATGTATAGTATAGTCAGGTGGCAGCTTGGAGTATGTATAGTATAATCGGATGGCAGCTTGGAGTATGTATGGTATAATCGGATGGCAGCTTGGAGTATGTATGGTATAATCGGATGGCAGCTTGGAGTATGTATAGTATAATCAGGTGGCAGCTTGGAGTATGTATAGTATAATCGGATGGCAGCTTGGAGTATGTATAGTATAATCGGATGGCAGCTTGGAGTATGTATGGTATAATCGGATGGCAGCTTGGAGTATGTATGGTATAATCGGATGGCAGCTTGGAGTATGTATGGTATAATCAGGTGGTTTCTTCCAATGGAGGAAGAGCGTGCTTTTATTTATTCTCTGTGAATTACGCTGTCGCCTGTCATAACTTCTCACTTCTGGGCCGGTGTAGGATTGCAGCAGGTTTTATTTGACCAGTTTAGACCAGCTTCATAGACTTTGGTTGACCGGCCTCGTAAAGACAGACGTTGGTTGACCGGCCTCGTAAAGACGTTGGTTGACCGGCCTCGTAAAGACGTTGGTTGACCGGCCTCGTAAAGACTTTGGTTGACCGGCCTCGTAAAGACGTTGGTTGACCGGCCTCGTAAAGACGTTGGTTGACCGGCCTCGTAAAGACGTTGGTTGACCGGCCTCGTAAAGACGTTGGCTGACCGGCCTCGTAAAGACGTTGGTTGACCGGCCTCGTAAAGACGTTGGCTGACCGGCCTCGTAAAGACTTTGGCTGACGTTGGCGGCCGGCCTCGTAAAGACGTTGGCTGACCGGCCTCGTAAAGACGTTGGCTGACCGGCCTCGTAAAGACGTTGGCTGACCGGCCTCGTAAAGACGTTGGCTGACCGGCCTCGTAAAGACGTTGGCTGACCGGCCTCGTAAAGACGTTGGCTGACCGGCCTCGTAAAGACGTTGGCTGACCGGCCTCGTAAAGACGTTGGCTGACCGGCCTCGTAAAGACGTTGGCTGACCGGCCTCGTAAAGACGTTGGCTGACCGGCCTCGTAAAGACGTTGGCTGACCGGCCTCGTAAAGACGTTGGCTGACCGGCCTCGTAAAGACGTTGGCTGACCGGCCTCGTAAAGACGTTGGCTGACCGGCCTCGTAAAGACGTTGGCTGACCGGCCTCGTAAAGACGTTGGCTGACCGGCCTCGTAAAGACGTTGGCTGACCGGCCTCGTAAAGACGTTGGCTGACCGGCCTCGTAAAGACGTTGGCTGACCGGCCTCGTAAAGACGTTGGCTGACCGGCCTCGTAAAGACGTTGGCTGACCGGCCTCGTAAAGACGTTGGCTGACCGGCCTGTAAAGACGTTGGCTGACCGGCCTCGTAAAGACGTTGGCTGACCGGCCTCGTAAAGACGTTGGCTGACCGGCCTCGTAAAGACGTTGGCTGACCGGCCTCGTAAAGACGTTGGCTGACCGGCCTCGTAAAGACGTTGGCTGACCGGCCTCGTAAAGACGTTGGCTGACCGGCCTCGTAAAGACGTTGGCTGACCGGCCTCGTAAAGACGTTGGCTGACCGGCCTCGTAAAGACGTTGGCTGACCGGCCTCGTAAAGACGTTGGCTGACCGGCCTCGTAAAGACGTTGGCTGACCGGCCTCGTAAAGACGTTGGCTGACCGGCCTCGTAAAGACGTTGGCTGACCGGCCTCGTAAAGACGTTGGCTGACCGGCCTCGTAAAGACGTTGGCTGACCGGCCTCGTAAAGACGTTGGCTGACCGGCCTCGTAAAGACGTTGGCTGACCGGCCTCGTAAAGACGTTGGCTGACCATATCCGTAAAGACTGACCAACTCCATAAAGACTTTGGTTGACCAGCCTCAGAAAGACATTGGTTGGCAAGTTGTGACCAGTTCCATAAAGACATGGATGAACAGTTTGGTGTGGATCACCTTGTGTGTCCTGCACAGAGCCCTGACCTCATCCCTACTGATCACTTTTGGGAAGAATTGGAACGTTTACTGCAGGCCAGGTCTTTCTTTTGGTGTCCAACATGTGAGCAATGTCTTCTCATCCAACCTCATTTCCTGACCTCTCAAATATTCAAATATCTTGTGGAAAGTCCTCTTAAGAATAGCGGAGGATGGTATAGTCACAAAGGGGGCAACTCTATCATTTGGTGGGGGAGGGGATGTGCATTTTCTGCAGTTGCATTCCTCTGCGTCGGATGAGTTGTGACGTCTGTCTTTTGTCCTTTAGGCCTCAGATGCTGAAGAACGCTCTGCAGAGAGCTGTGGAAAAGGGGCAGCTAGAGCAGATCACAGGAAAAGGGGCATCCGGAACATTCCAGGTAAGGGGGGAGGGCTTACCTATGTCTATCTAAGGGGGATGTTTGAAAAGCTGGTTCACAAAGTCTGTCTGGTTAGTCTGCTTGTTCTAGTCCTGTAGATTGGGGGAGGGGGGATATACACGTCACAGCAGTGGTTGGCAATCTTTCCAAATCACTTTCAACGTGACCTTGGCCATCACAAGTCTGAATCCTGAGAGTACCTGAACTCTGACTGATCTCTGTTGGCACAGCTGAAGCGGGCCGGAGATAAACCTCTCCTGAGCGGCGGAGTTTTCGAGGACGCCATCTTATCTGCCATCACAGCTATGAATGAACCCAAGACTTGCTCCACCACTGCCATCAAGAAGTACGTTCTGGAGAACCATCCCGGGGCGAACTCCAGCTTCCAGGGTAAGTGGGGGAGGGGAAATAGTACGAAGTGCTGGGGGGGAAAAAAAATAATCTTCTCCCGTTCGTCGTGTGATTTCTCCCCTCTCCTCTCTCCTCCAGTCCACCTGCTGAAGAGAACCCTGCAGAAGTGTGAGAAGAACGGTTGGATGGAACAGATCTCCGGGAAAGGGTTCAGCGGTACCTATCAGCTCAGCTTCCCATTTTACCCAAGGTAGGTGCTTCTGCATACCGAGGCGGGGAGCCATGCTGGGGGGTGGAGCCTTGTCACGCAGGGGGGTGGGAGCTGTACCAAAAAGGAAGGGAGGCGTGGTGATGGGACCCAAGTTGGAGCGAAGGGAGCCAAGCTGAGCAGGAGAGAATGGGAGCCGATCCAAGCGGGGGGGAAAGGAGCCAGGGAAGATGACCGTGCTGAGCAGGATGGATGGGAGCTGAGCCCCCTTTGCTTAACCAGATGGAACAAAGCCATGCCAAGCAGTGGGGGTGGGAGCCGAGAAGGAGGGAAAGGAGCCGTGCAGAAGAAGGGAGCTGTGCAGGGGAGGGGGAAGGGAACCATGCCAAGCAGTGGGGGTGGGAGCCGAGAAGGAGGGAAAGGAGCCGTGCAGAAGAAGGGAGCTGTGCAGGGGAGGGGGAAGGGAACCATGCCAAGCAGTGGGGGAGGGAGCGGGGGAAGGGGGGAGCCATACCAAGTAGTGGGGATGGGAGCTGTGTAGTGGGGATGGGATCCTAGGAGGAAAAGAAGCTGTGTCGATCAGGGGAAAAGAGAACCGGGGGGGGGGGGGGCGTTAAGCAGTGGGGATTGGAGCTGTCCCAAGGAAGATGGCCATGCTGGGCAGGAAGGATGGGAACCAGACAAATGGAAGGGAGCTGTGCTGAGCAGGAAGAAATAACCTGTTAAGTGGGGGAAGGAGCCTGTGCTGGGGGGGTGGAGCTGTGCTGCGCAGGGGTGGGGCAGTCATACTCTGCACTGAGTTGATGTTATGTTCCAGTGTGGCGGCGCACAGACTAACCATTTGGTTTCCTCCCCGGCAGCCCTTATGTGCTATTCCCAGACAAGGCAGGTGAAGAGGAAGATGAGGACGAGTCGGAGGACGAATCGGAAGAAGAAGAGTCGTCTGAGGAGGAAGAATCTGAAGACGAGGAACCCCCTCCAAAGAGGAGGTCAGTTTTTACCACCACGGTGGGGGTGGGGTGGGGGGATAGCCATTCATAAGTCAGATGGTATAACCCGTATGTGTCCTACTTTGCCACGCTGGCTCTACTTTGAGAACCGAGCGATCAAACACTGCTGTGGGCGGAGCCTCAAATCTGCATTCAGCACCACAGGAGCCACTGTACGACTCCGGCTGGGGGAGGACAGGAAAGGGCTGATTTACTAAAACTGGAGAGTACAAAATCTGATGCAGCAAAAATTGGTCCAAAAATTGATGCAGCCTTAATCCAGCAGAAAGAGTGACGATTGGCCTTTCCTCCACCAACACCAGTCACAGTTTTTCTGCTGGATTAAGGCATGCATTTTTTGGAAGCCATGTGATGGAAGTTTTTGTACACCGATTTATAGGATTTTTTTTTTTCTGTGGACACGACACTATAATCTGAATCCTCTTTTTGGGGGCCAATCACAATTCTTCATCTGGAAAGAGTGGGGGAGGGGTAGGGATTATAGCGGTGCCAGAGAAACAAGTAAAACCAAGAGATATTTAATTGCTTTTAATAAGACATGTAATTTTATTGTTGATCAATGCAATAATCAAAACGGAAAGTTGAATTGTACAGCAGGGAGTCCCAACATATTTCGCCAAACCATTGGCTTCTTCAGGGGGGGGGGGGGGGGGGGGGAGAGGTACAAATGGTGATATTTACAATTCTGCAAAGAAAAATAAATAATTAATAATACAAAACATTAAATATAAATCTACAGACTGAGAAGTAAACGTGTCGGAGTTGTAGTGTAGTCCAGCCACATCCGCACCCAAAGTGAGTTTTCCCATTGAAGTCAATGGAAACTAAAATAATTTGTTCCGCTATGACTTCGATGGGATGCAATACCAAATGCGGCCAGAGGTGGGGAGGGCGCCAGAGAGTGCCAAAAAGGCCCAAGGACACTTTGGCTCGTTGTCTGCGCCCCTGAAACCCCGGGCCAAATGAGGTACTGCAGGCCTATTTTCGGCTCCTGCGCCGCCGTACCTCAGGCCAAATGAGGTACTGCAGGCCTATTTTCGGCACCTGCGCCCCCGTACCTCAGGCCAAATGAGGTACTGCAGGCCTATTTAGCTTGAATTCGGCTCGTCTTGTGAGTCAACGCTCGCAAACCAAGTCAGAATTAAAGAAGAAAAAAAAGTTGCTCGCAAATCAAAAGGCTCTCAAACGGAGTTGCTCTTAAATTGAGGTTCCACTGTATAGCGGACCTCTAGCTGTTAAAAAAACTACAAGTCCCATCATGCCTCGGCCTCTCGGTGTCATGCTTGTGGCTGTGAGAGTCTTGCTATGCCTCATGGGATTTGTAGTTCTGCAACAGCTGGAGGTCCGCTAATTGCATATCCCCGCTCCATGGGGTTGAGGCGAGTCTGCTGGCCAATCAAGCACAGGGATCCCATGATCAGGTATTGGTAGTTTTGGCCGTGGGGGAGGTGCCAAGTCCTGCCGGAAAGTGAAATCCTCGTCTCCATAAATCTGGTCAGCGGAGGGAAGAATGAGGAGGTCCGGAATCTCCCGGTAGAGGGCGCCGCTGACTTTGGACACAGAGGACCGGCACCATCAGATGACACGACTCTCCAATCATCACTGACTGTGGAAACTTCACTCCTCCTCCAGACTCTGGGGTCCGGATCTCCACAGTCAGTGATGATTGGAGAGTCGTGTCCTCTGTGTCCAAAGTGGATGCCGGCCGAGGTTTGGAGATTTCCGTCGTCAAGGATTGCGCCTGCGCAGTCCCTAACAGGAACCATCTGGATAGAGGAACCATACCGACAAGTCACCAGGGCTGACACTTGTAGTTGGGTCGATGTGATGATCCCCCCCATAGGTAGTCCCGTGTACCTTCCACCTGTACTAATCCTCCTCCTCCTCCTTACAGGATGCAGAAAAAGGCGGCCCCCGCCAAGTCCCGGGCTAGAGCCAGAGCCCCCCCGCCAAAGCCCAAGAAGAGCGCACCGCCCCCTCGGGGGAAAGCCAAGCCCCCCGCCAAGAAAGCTCCACCAGCGCCGCCGTCTCCTCCACCGGCGAAAGCCAAGAAGGGAAAAGCGGCTCCTCCCCCGCCGCCCGCCTCCAAGAAAGCAGCCAGCCCGGCCGCCTCCAAGAAGAAGCCCGCAAAACCCGCGCCGAAAGGCAAGCCCAGCTCGCGGAAATCCCTGCGGTCCAGGAAGTGATCGGGGGGAGGATGGAGATGGCACGCCGCAAGAAAACAAGTGGAAGAAAAACAACAAAAAAAAACGGTCCATCTTCATTTTACAGGAAAAGGAACTTTTCCGAAAGTTGTGTGTTCATTTTTTTTTTATTTGATTTTTTTTAGCATTTCCCTTCCAGTTTGTTTTCTGTGGAGGTGCAGCACTCAGTCTGTTTTATTTTGGTCTAGCTGTAGCCGCTGTGCACCCCACCCCACCCCCCCATTTCAGTTCCCTTATCTCCACCATTCTCAGTTGTGTAAATTCTCCCGTTTAGAGTCCAAACTTTGTGCTGAATTTTTTTTCTTACCGTTTTCGGTTCCGGTTTGGTGCCGAAACGTCACGTTGCCGGGAGCCCGAGAAGGATTCCGCTAGGGGGCCCTTTGTCGAGACAAAGTTTTGTAATCCTTCTAGCTGTATTTTTTGATAACCCCCCCCCCTCCCCCCGTTGCAGCAGTACATAGGATAAGCCCCCCCATACTGATAGCCCCGCCCCTCCCTTCCCCCTCCAGTGCTTCATGAGCATTATGGCAGCGGGCCAGGAACGCGCGTCTCCCAACTCTGTCCCTGTCTTCCTTATAACTACTCAGAGCTAGGAAGGGGGTCCGGCAGCATTGCGCCCCCTCCTTTTTTTGTAGTTGTGGTGCTTGACAGTTGCAGAAGTATGTAGGATAAGCCCCTCCCCTCCAGTGGGTGTCATGGCAGCGGGCTGGGGACACGTGTCCCTCAACTCTGGCCCTGTCTTCCTTTATAACTACTCAGAGCTAGGAAGGGGGTCCGGCAGCATTGCGCCCCCCTCCTTTATTTGTAGTTGTGGTGCCTGACATAAGCTCGCCAGCGTACACCTGAACCCTGGGCCGCTGCCTTCCTGCCATGACCCGCTGGCATCTGTAAGTATCTCACTCGCAGTGAATACCCAGAAGCATGTTGTACAGAAGTTCAAAGTAGGTTCGTGTTTCCATTTTTTTTTTTCTTAATTTTTATTTTAAAGCCAACTGTGTCTTTATTTTAATGTTTGCCATTTTGTAAAGACTTGGGGGTGAGGATAGACATGTGAAGAAGAAATGGGTATTCTGCTGTTTGCTACAATAAAAGACTAGATTCTGCTAGTACGTTTGGTGTCTTCTTCTCTGCTTCCTTCCTTCTGGTGCCCAACACCATCCAAACAACCACCTCAATGTAACCTGGCACCCAACACTATCCATAGAACCTCACCAAGGCAGCCTGGCACCCAACACCATCCATAGAAACTCACCAAGGCAGCCTGGCACCCAACACCATCCATAGAACCTCACCAAGACAGCCTGGCACCCAACACCATCCATAGAAACTCACCAAGGCAGCCTGGCATCCAACACTATCCATAGAAACTCACCAAGACAGCCTGGCATCCAACGCCATCCATAGAAACTCACCAAGGCAGCCTGGCACCCAACACCATCCATAGAAACTCACCAAGGCAGCCTGGCACCCAACACTATCCATAGAACCTCACCAAGACAGCCTGGCACCCAACACTATCCATAGAACCTCACCAAGACAGCCTGGCACCCAACACTATCCATAGAACCGCCCCAAGGCAGCCTGGTATCCAACGCCAACCATGGATACCAGGCTGCCTTGGGGCGGTTCTATGGATGGTGTTGGGTGCCAGGCTGCCTTGGGGCGGGTTCTAACGCCAACCATAGAAACTCACCAAGGCAGCCTGGCACCCAACACTATCCATAGAACCGCACCATGACAGCCTGGAATCTGACACCAAGCATAGAACCTCACCAAGGCAGCCTGGTATCCAAAATATAATAAGCTGCGCTAAATAAATGATGTGGTCAAACTTCAATGACATACAGTGCAGAAAATAAGTATTTGAACCCCCTGCTATTTTGCAAGTTCTCCCACTTGGAAATCATGGAGGGGTCTGAAATTGTCATCGTAGGTGCATGTCCACTGTGAGAGACATAATCCAAAAAAAAATAATCCAGAAATCACAATGTATGATTTTTTTAAACTATTTATTTGTATGATACAGCTGCAAAGAAGTATTTGAACACCTGTCTATCAACTAGAATTCTGACCCTCAAAGACCTATTAGTCTGCCTTTAAAATGTCCACCTCCACTCCATTTATTATCCTAAATTAGATGCACCTGTTTGAGGTCATTAGCTGCATAAAGACACCTGTCCACCCCATACAATCAGTAAGAATCCAACTACTAACATGGCCAAGACCAAAGAGCTGTCCAAAGACACTAGAGACAAAATTGTACACCTCCACAAGGCTGGAAAGGGCTACGGGGAAATTGCCAAGCAGCTTGGTGAAAAAAGGTCCACTGTTGGAGCAATCATTAGAAAATGGAAGAAGATAAACATGACTGTCAATCTCCCTCGGACTGGGGCTCCATGCAAAATCTCACCTCGTGGGGTCTCAATGATCCTAAGAAGGGTGAGAAATCAGCCCAGGACTACACGGGAGGAGCTGGTCAATGACCTGAAAAGAGCTGGGACCACCGTTTCCAAGGTTACTGTTGGTAATACACTAAGACGTCATGGTTTGAAATCCTGCATGGCACGGAAGGTTCCCCTGCTTAAACCAGCACATGTCAAGGCCCGTCTTAAGTTTGCCAATGACCATTTGGATGATCCAGAGGAGTCATGGGAGAAAGTCATGTGGTCAGATGAGACCAAAATAGAACTTTTTGGTCATAATTCCACTAACTGTGTTTGGAGGAAGAAGAATGATGAGTACCATCCCAAGAACACCATCCCTACTGTGAAGCATGGGGGTGGTAGCATAATGCTTTGGGGGTGTTTTTCTGTACATGGGACAGGGCGACTGCACTGTATTAAGGAGAGGATGACCGGGGCCATGTATTGCGAGATTTTGGGCAACAACCTCCTTCCCTCAGTTAGAGCTTTGAAGATGGGTCGAGGCTGGGTCTTCCAACATGACAATGACCCGAAGCACACAGCCAGGATAACCAAGGAGTGGCTCTGTAAGAAGCATATCAAGGTTCTGGCGTGGCCTAGCCAGTCTCCAGACCTAAACCCAATAGAGAATCTTTGGAGGGAGCTCAAACTCCGTGTTTCTCAGCGACAGCCCAGAAACCTGACTGATCTAGAGAAGATCTGTGTGGAGGAGTGGGGGGCCAAAATCCCTCCTCCAGTGTCTGCAAACCTGGTGAAAAACTACAAGAAACGCAAACAAAGGCGACTCTACCAAATATTAACATTGATTTTCTCAGGTGTTCAAATACTTATTTGCAGCTGTATCATACAAATAAATAGTTACATCATACATTGTGATTTCTGATTATGTCTCTCACAGTGGACATGCACCTACCATGACAATTTCAGACCCCTCCATGATTTCCAAGTGGGAGAACTTGCAAAATAGCAGGGTGTTCAAATACTTATTTTCCGCACTGTAACTACTGCAGACTGATACCCGACACCATCCATAGAACCTCCCAATTACAGCCTCATACCCAACACCAGCCAGGAGAACCTCCCAATTACAGTCTGGTACCCAACATCATCCATAGAGCCTCCCAATTACAGCCTGGTACCCAACATCATCCATAGAACCTCCCAATTCCAGCCTCATACCCAACATCATCCATAGAGCCTCCCAATTACAGCCTGGTACCCAACATCATCCATAGAACCTCCCAATTACAGCCTGGTACCCAACATCATCCATAGAACCTCCCAATTACAGCCTGGTACCCAACACCATCCATAGAACCTCCCAATTACAGCCTGGTACCCAACATCATCCATAGAACCTCCCAATTACAGCCTCATACCCAACACCATCCATAGAACCTCCCAATTACAGTCTGGTACCCAACATCATCCATAGAGCCTCCCAATTACAGCCTGGTACCCAACATCATCCATAGAACCTCCCAATTACAGCCTGGTACCCAACATCATCCATAGAACCTCCCAATTACAGCCTCATACCCAACACCAGCCAGGAGAACCTCCCAATTACAGCCTGGTGCCCAACATCATCCATAGAACCTCCCAATTACAGCCTGGTACCCAACACCAGCCAGGAGAACCTCCCAATTACAGCCTGGTGCCCAACATCATCCATAGAACCTCCCAATTACAGCCTGGTATCCAACACCATCCATAGAACCTCCCAATTACAGCCTCATACCCAACATCATCCATAGAACCTCCCAATTACAGCCTCATACCCAACATCATCCATAGAACCTCCCAATTACAGCCTGGTACCCAACACCATCCATAGAACCTCCCAATTACAGTCTGGTACCCAACACCATCCATAGAACCTCCCAATTACAGCCTGGTACCCAACATCATCCATAGAACCTCCCAATTACAGCCTGGTACCCAACACCATCCATAGAACCTCCCAATTACAGTCTGGTACCCAACATCATCCATAGAACCTCCCAATTACAGTCTGGTACCCAACATCATCCATAGAACCTCCCAATTACAGCCTGGTACCCAACACCATCCATAGAGCCTCCCAATTACAGCCTGGTACCCAACATCATCCATAGAACCTCCCAATTACAGCCTCATACCCAACATCATCCATAGAACCTCCCAATTACAGCCTGGTACCCAACACCATCCATAGAGCCTCCCAATTACAGTCTGGTACCCAACATCATCCATAGAACCTCCCAATTACAGTCTGGTACCCAACACCATCCATAGAACCTCCCAATTACAGCCTGGTACCCAACATCATCCATAGAACCTCCCAATTACAGCCTGGTACCCAACACCATCCATAGAACCTCCCAATTACAGTCTGGTACCCAACATCATCCATAGAACCTCCCAATTACAGCCTGGTACCCAACACCATCCATAGAGCCTCCCAATTACAGCCTGGTACCCAACATCATCCATAGAACCTCCCAATTACAGCCTCATACCCAACATCATCCATAGAGCCTCCCAATTACTGCCTGGTACCCAACATCATCCATAGAACCTCCCAATTACAGCCTGGTACCCAACACCATCCATAGAGCCTCCCAATTACAGCCTGGTACCCAACATCATCCATAGAACCTCCCAATTACAGCCTCATACCCAACATCATCCATAGAGCCTCCCAATTACAGCCTGGTACCCAACATCATCCATAGAACCTCCCAATTACAGCCTCATACCCAACATCATCCATAGAGCCTCCCAATTACAGCCTCATACCCAACATCATCCATAGAACCTCCCAATTACAGCCTGGTGCCCAACATCATCCATAGAACCTCCCAATTACAGCCTGGTACCCAACACCATCCATAGAGCCTCCCAATTACAGCCTGGTACCCAACATCATCCATAGAGCCTCCCAATTACAGCCTGGTACCCAACATCATCCATAGAACCTCCCAATTACAGTCTGGTACCCAACATCATCCATAGAGCCTCCCAATTACAGTCTGGTACCCAACATCATCCATAGAACCTCCCAATTACAGCCTGGTACCCAACACCATCCATAGAACCTCCCAATTACAGCCTCATACCCAACACCATCCATAGAACCTCCCAATTACAGTCTGGTACCCAACATCATCCATAGAGCCTCCCAATTACAGCCTCATACCCAACACCAGCCAGGAGAACCTCCCAATTACAGTCTGGTACCCAACATCATCCATAGAGCCTCCCAATTACAGCCTGGTGCCCAACATCATCCATAGAACCTCCCAATTACAGCCTGGTGCCCAACATCATCCATAGAGCCTCCCAATTACAGCCTGGTACCCAACATCATCCATAGAGCCTCCTAATTACAGCCTGGTACCCAACATCATCCATAGAACCTCCCAATTACAGCCTGGTACCCAACATCATCCATAGAACCTCCCAATTACAGCCTCATACCCAACACCAGCCAGGAGAACCTCCCAATTACAGCCTGGTACCCAACATCATCCATAGAACCTCCCAATTACAGCCTGGTACCCAACATCATCCATAGAACCTCCCAATTACTGCCTGGTACCCAACATCATCCATAGAACCTCCCAATTACAGCCTCATACCCAACATCATCCATAGAGCCTCCCAATTACAGCCTCATACCCAACATCATCCATAGAACCTCCCAATTACAGCCTGGTGCCCAACATCATCCATAGAACCTCCCAATTACAGCCTCATACCCAACATCATCCATAGAGCCTCCCAATTACAGCCTCATACCCAACATCATCCATAGAACCTCCCAATTACAGCCTCATACCCAACATCATCCATAGAGCCTCCCAATTACAGCCTGGTACCCAACATCATCCATAGAACCTCCCAATTACAGCCTCATACCCAACATCATCCATAGAACCTCCCAATTACTGCCTGGTACCCAACATCATCCATAGAACCTCCCAATTACTGCCTGGTACCCAACACCATCCATAGAACCTCCCAATTACAGCCTGGTACCCAACACCATCCATAGAACCTCCCAATTACAGCCTCATACCCAACATCATCCATAGAACCTCCCAATTACAGCCTCATACCCAACATCATCCATAGAACCTCCCAATTACAGCCTGGTACCCAACATCATCCATAGAACCTCCCAATTACAGCCTGGTACCCAACATCATCCATAGAACCTCCCAATTACAGCCTGGTACCCAACATCATCCATATAACCTCCCAATTACAGCCTGGTACCCAACATCATCCATAGAACCTCCCAATTACAGCCTCATACCCAACACCATCCATAGAACCTCCCAATTACAGCCTCATACCCAACATCATCCATAGAACCTCCCAATTACAGCCTCATACCCAACATCATCCATAGAACCTCCCAATTACAGCCTGGTACCCAACACCATCCATAGAACCTCCCAATTACAGCCTCATACCCAACATCATCCATAGAACCTCCCAATTACAGCCTCATACCCAACATCATCCATAGAACCTCCCAATTACAGCCTCATACCCAACATCATCCATAGAACCTCCCAATTACAGCCTCATACCCAACATCATCCATAGAGCCTCCCAATTACAGCCTGGTACCCAACATCATCCATAGAACCTCCCAATTACAGCCTCATACCCAACATCATCCATAGAACCTCCCAATTACTGCCTGGTACCCAACATCATCCATAGAACCTCCCAATTACTGCCTGGTACCCAACACCATCCATAGAACCTCCCAATTACAGCCTGGTACCCAACACCATCCATAGAACCTCCCAATTACAGCCTCATACCCAACATCATCCATAGAACCTCCCAATTACAGCCTCATACCCAACATCATCCATAGAACCTCCCAATTACAGCCTGGTACCCAACATCATCCATAGAACCTCCCAATTACAGCCTGGTACCCAACATCATCCATAGAACCTCCCAATTACAGCCTGGTACCCAACATCATCCATATAACCTCCCAATTACAGCCTGGTACCCAACATCATCCATAGAACCTCCCAATTACAGCCTCATACCCAACACCATCCATAGAACCTCCCAATTACAGCCTCATACCCAACATCATCCATAGAACCTCCCAATTACAGCCTCATACCCAACATCATCCATAGAACCTCCCAATTACAGCCTGGTACCCAACACCATCCATAGAACCTCCCAATTACAGCCTCATACCCAACATCATCCATAGAACCTCCCAATTACAGCCTCATACCCAACATCATCCATAGAACCTCCCAATTACAGCCTCATACCCAACATCATCCATAGAACCTCCCAATTACAGCCTCATACCCAACATCATCCATAGAACCTCCCAATTACAGCCTGGTACCCAACACCATCCATAGAACCTCCCAATTACAGTCTGGTACCCAACACCATCCATAGAACCTCCCAATTACAGCCTCATACCCAACATCATCCATAGAACCTCCCAATTACAGCCTGGTACCCAACACCATCCATAGAACCTCCCAATTACAGCCTGGTACCCAACATCATCCATAGAACCTCCCAATTACAGCCTCATACCCAACATCATCCATAGAACCTCCCAATTACAGCCTCATACCCAACATCATCCATAGAACCTCCCAATTACAGCCTCATACCCAACATCATCCATAGAACCTCCCAATTACAGCCTCATACCCAACATCATCCATAGAACCTCCCAATTACAGCCTGGTACCCAACACCATCCATAGAACCTCCCAATTACAGCCTGGTACCCAACATCATCCATAGAACCTCCCAATTACTGCCTGGTACCCAACATCATCCATAGAACCTCCCAATTACTGCCTGGTACCCAACATCATCCATAGAACCTCCCAATTACAGCCTGGTACCCAACATCATCCATAGAACCTCCCAATTACAGCCTGGTACCCAACACCATCCATAGAACCTCCCAATTACAGCCTGGTACCCAACATCATCCATAGAACCTCCCAATTACAGCCTGGTACCCAACATCATCCATAGAACCTCCCAATTACAGCCTGGTACCCAACATCATCCATAGAACCTCCCAATTACAGCCTGGTACCCAACATCATCCATAGAGCCTCCCAATTACAGCCTGGTACCCAACATCATCCATAGAACCTCCCAATTACAGCCTGGTGCCCAACATCATCCATAGAACCTCCCAATTACAGCCTGGTGCCCAACATCATCCATAGAACCTCCCAATTACAGCCTGGTACCCAACACCATCCATAGAACCTCCCAATTACAGCCTGGTACCCAACACCATCCATAGAACCTCCCAATTACAGCCTGGTACCCAACATCATCCATAGAACCTCCCAATTACAGCCTGGTACCCAACACCATCCATAGAACCTCCCAATTACAGCCTGGTACCCAACATCATCCATAGAACCTCCCAATTACAGCCTGGTACCCAACACCACCCATAGAGCCTCCCAATTACAGCCTGGTACCCAACACCATCCATAGAACCTCCCAATTACAGCCTGGTACCCAACATCATCCATAGAACCTCCCAATTACAGCCTGGTACCCAACATCATCCATAGAACCTCCCAATTACAGCCTGGTACCCAACATCATCCATAGAACCTCCCAATTACAGCCTGGTGCCCAACATCATCCATAGAACCTCCCAATTACAGCCTGGTGCCCAACATCATCCATAGAACCTCCCAATTACAGCCTGGTACCCAACATCATCCATAGAACCTCCCAATTACAGCCTGGTACCCAACATCATCCATAGAACCTCCCAATTACAGCCTGGTACCCAACACCATCCATAGAACCTCCCAATTACAGCCTGGTACCCAACATCATCCATAGAACCTCCCAATTACAGCCTGGTACCCAACACCACCCATAGAGCCTCCCAATTACAGCCTGGTACCCAACACCATCCATAGAACCTCCCAATTACAGCCTGGTACCCAACATCATCCATAGAACCTCCCAATTACAGCCTGGTACCCAACATCATCCATAGAACCTCCCAATTACAGCCTGGTACCCAACATCATCCATAGAACCTCCCAATTACAGCCTGGTGCCCAACATCATCCATAGAACCTCCAATTACAGCCTGGTACCCAACACCATCCATAGAACCTCCCAATTACAGCCTGGTACCCAACATCATCCATAGAACCTCCCAATTACAGCCTGGTACCCAACACCACCCATAGAGCCTCCCAATTACAGCCTGGTACCCAACACCATCCATAGAACCTCCCAATTACAGCCTGGTACCCAACATCATCCATAGAACCTCCCAATTACAGCCTGGTGCCCAACATCATCCATAGAACCTCCCAATTACAGCCTGGTACCCAACACCATCCATAGAACCTCCCAATTACAGCCTGGTACCCAACATCATCCATAGAACCTCCCAATTACAGCCTGGTACCCAACACCACCCATAGAGCCTCCCAATTACAGCCTGGTACCCAACACCATCCATAGAACCTCCCAATTACAGCCTGGTACCCAACATCATCCATAGAACCTCCCAATTACAGCCTGGTACCCAACACCACCCAAGTCCTTACAGAGACACCGAAAAAGTCTACAAGTAGTGGAAGATGTACATGAAGAGGAAAAAATGAAAATATGTCTGACAGCCAAACTTTTCGAAAATCAATCCAGATATTGTGATACATGCTATTGGAGGAGCGTTGTAAAAGGTTCTGGGGTACAGAGACCCTCCCAGGATCAGATCAGAGGAGTGTTGGGAAAGGTTTTGGGGTACAGAAGCCCTCCCAGAATCAGATCAGATTGGAGGAGCGTTGAGAAAGGTTCTGGGGTACAGAGATCCTCCCAGGATCAGATCAGATTGGAGAAGTGTTGGGAGAGGTTTTGGGGTACAAATACCCTCCCAGGATCAGATCAGATTGGAGGAGCATTGGGAAAGGTTCTGGGGTACAGAGACCCTCCCAGGATCAGATCAGATTGGATAAGCGTTGGGAAAGGTTCTGGGGTACAGAGACCCTGCCATGATCAAATCAGATTGGAGGAGTGTTGGGAAAGATTGGAGGAGTGTTGGGAAAGGTTTTGGGGTACGGAGACCCTCCAAGGATCAGATCAGAGGAGCGTTGGGAAAGGTTCTGGGGTACAGAGACCCTCCCAGGATCAGATCAGATTGGAGGAGTGTTGGGAAAGATTTTGGGGTACAGAGACCCTCCCAGGATCAGATCACATTGGAGGAGCGTTGGGAAAGGTTTTGGGGTACAGAGACCCCCCAAGGATCAGATCAGAGGAGTGTTGGGAAAGGTTTTGGAGTACAGAGACCCTCCCAGGATCAGATCCGATTGGAGGAGTGTTGGGAAAGGTTTTGTGGTACAGAGACCCTCCCAGGATCAGATCAGATAAGCGTTGGGAAAGGTTTTGGGGTACAGAGACCCTCCCAGGATCAGATCCGATTGGAGGAGTGTTGGTAAAGGTTCTGGGGTACAGAGGCCCTCCCAGGATCAGATCCGATTGGAGGAGTGTTGGGAAAGGTTTTGGGGTACAGAGGCCCTCCCAGGATCAGATCCGATTGGAGGAGCGTTGGGAAAGGTCTTGGGGTACAGAGACCCTCCCAGGATCAGATCCGATTGGAGGAGTGTTGGGAAAGGTTTTGGGGTACAGAGACCCTCCCAGGATCAGATCCGATTGGAGGAGCGTTGGGAAAGGTTTTGGGGTACAGAGGCCCTCCCAGGATCAGATCCGATTGGAGGAGCGTTGGGAAAGGTTTTGGGGTACAGAGACCCTCCCAGGATCAGATCCGATTGGAGGAGTGTTGGGAAAGGTCTTGGGGTACAGAGACCCTCCCAGGATCAGATCCGATTGGAGGAGTGTTGGGAAAGGTTTTGGGGTACAGAGACCCTCCCAGGATCAGATCAGATTGGAGGAGCGTTGGGAAAGGTTTTGGGGTACAGAGACCCTCCCAGGATCAGATCCGATTGGAGGAGCGTTGGGAAAGGTTTTGGGGTACAGAGACCCTCCCAGGATCAGATCGGAGGAGTGTTGGGAAAAGGTTTTGACTTGTAGAGAAAGGGGGTTCTACCAAGTACCACTTTTCACAGATTTATTTGTATCATTTTCCTTCCACTTCACAGTCATGTGACACTTTGTGTCCCTCACATAAAATCCCAATGGTTTTGGTTGTAACATGACAAGATGTGGGGAATGTCAAGGGGTATGAATACTTTTTCCAGGCCCTGTATATAGAGGGGTATGAATACTTTTTCCAGGCACATATATATATATATATACACACGCACATATATAAATGAAGATCCCAGTATGGGGAGCAAAGGCTACGTGTAAGATGACCCCCACCTTTAGAGGGGTGGGGCTAGGAGTACTGCCCCGCCCAGGGGGAGGAGCCGGGATCCCACACCTGGGATGGAAGGAGGGGAGAGAAGTCGGCAGCACTGGAGGGAGACGGATGGAGAATTGTGACTGTGCACCCCGGGTAGGTGTATTGTATGTGTAACATTGGAGGAGGAGGAGTAACAATGTAACGCTGTACTTTGCACTCTCCTATAGTAATAGGGAGCGATGATCTGTTACCATGTAGGAGGGAGAAGTGCGAGTACATTGGAGGAGGAAGTCATGGCAATGACAATGTAACAGTGTACTTTGTATTCTTCCATAGTGATGGAGTAATGTCAGTGTAACAATGTAACAAGGAGTAACGTATTAGTGTGTCTAATGGTTGAACTTGTGTCTTTTTTTAACCAGACTATGTAAGGAGCAAGTAATGTAAATGAGTAACAATGTAACAGTGTATGTTGTACTCTCCCATAGTAATGGGGAGTAATGTATATCAGTGTTACATTGTTACACATTGGGAGTACATTGTTATGTATATCTTACTACCTTTTACAACATAACGGGGAGCGATATATATTCTTACATTGTTACATTGTAAAAGATAGTAACATATATGAAGGTACTTCAGTTGTGTAAGAGGAAATGACATATATATGGAGTGTAACAATGTAACAATGCCGTATCCCATAGAAACAAGGAGTGATGGGTGTCGGTAGTAGTATTGTGTAGTATGCGAGTAACATAGTGGTAAGTTCTGAGTAACAATGTTACACCCCAGAGTACACCGTTACAAGCAGTGCTGGGTGTCAGTAGTATTATGTACCATGTGAGTAACATAGTAGCAGGAAGTTCTGAGTAACAATGTTACACCCTGGAGTACGTTATATGGAGTGATGTGCGTCAGTAGTAGTATGTGAGTAACATAGTAGCGGAAATTTATAAGAAACAATGTTACAACCCGGAGTACAATGTTATACAGAGAGATGGGTGTCAGTAGTAGTAGTGTTGTGTAGTATGTGAGTAACATAGTAGCAGGAAGTTCTGAGTAACAATGTTACACCCTGGAGTACGTTATATGGAGTGATGTGCGTCAGTAGTAGTATGTGAGTAACATAGTAGCGGAAATTTATAAGAAACAATGTTACACCCTGGAGTACAATGTTATACAGAGAGATGGGTGTCAGTAGTAGTAGTGTTGTGTAGTATGTGAGTAACATAGTAGCAGGAAGTCATGAGTAACAATGTTACAAGCAGTGCTGGGTGTGGGTAGTACTCTTGCTGTAGGTGCTCCTCCTGCAGTGTTCCCCTGTGCCCCCCACTATTCATATGTAAGGTGAGTGCTCCCGGTACCCATGTGGCCCCTGTGCCCCCCCACTATTCATATGTAAGGTGAGTGCTCCCGGGACCCATGTGGCCCCTCCCCCCCCCACTATTCATATGTAAGGTGAGTGCTCCCGGTACCCATGTGGCCCCTGTGCCCCCCCACTATTCATATGTAAGGTGAGTACTCCCGGGACCCATGTGCCCCCCCACTATTCATATGTAAGGTGAGTACTCCCGGGACCCATGTGCCCCCCCACTATTCATATGTAAGGTGAGTACTCCCGGGACCCATGTGGCCCCCCCCCACTATTCATATGTAAGGTGAGTACTCCCGGTACCCATGTGCCCCCCCCCCCACTATTCATATGTAAGGTGAGTGCTCCCGGTACCCATGTGCCCCCCCCCCCCCACTATTCATATGGTAGGTGAGTGCTCCCGGGTACCTGTGGCCCCCCCCCCCACTATTCATATGTAAGGTGAGTGCTCCCGGTACCCATGTGCCCCCACCCCCCCACTATTCATATGTGTGGTGAGTACTCCGGGACCACTATGTGCCCCCCCCCACATTTCATATTAAGGTGAGTGCTCCCGGGTACCCATGTGCCCCCCCCACTATTTCATATGTAGGTGCTGGTACGCCCGGTACCCATGTGCCCCCCCCCCACACTATTCACATATGTAAGGTGAGTGCTCCCCGGGACCCATGTGCCCCCCCCCCCCACTATTCATATGTAAGGTGAGTGCTCCGGTACCCATGTGCCCCCCCCCCACTATTCATATGTAAGGTGAGTGCTCCCGGGTACCCATGTGGCCCCCCCCCACTATTATTCATTATTGTAAGGTGAGTGCTCCGGTACCCATGTGCCCCCCCCACTATTCATATGTAAGGTGAGTGCTCCCGGTACACCATGTGCCCCCCCCCCCACTATTCATATGTAAGGTGAGTACTCCCGGTACCCATGTGGCCCCTGTGCCCCCCACTATTCATATGTAAGGTGAGTACTCCCGGTACCCATGTGGCCCCTGTGCCCCCCACTATTCATATGTAAGGTGAGTGCTCCCGGTACCCATGTGGCCCCAGTGCCCCCCACTATTCATATGTAAGGTGAGTGCTCCCGGGACCCATGTGCCCCCCCCGGGACCCATGTGGCCCCCCTCCCCACTATTCATATGTAAGGTGAGTGCTCCCGGTACCCATGTGGCCCCTGTGCCCCCCCCCCACTATTCATATGTAAGGTGAGTGCTCCCGGGACCCATGTGCCCCCCCCGGGACCCATGTGGCCCCCACTATTCATATGTAAGGTGAGTGCTCCGGGACCCATGTGGCCCCCCCCCCCCACTATTCATATGTAAGGTGAGTGCTCCGGTACCCATGTGGCCCCCCCCCCCCCCCACTATTCATATGTAAGGTGAGTGCTCCCGGTACCCATGTGGCCCCCCCCCCCACTATTCATATGTAAGGTGAGTGCTCCCGGTACCCATGTGCCCCCCCCCCCCCATGCTCCTCCATCCAGACGGCTGTGAGTGAGTCAGGATGAGCGGCTCCTGGGACACGTCACTCCCAGACACGGGACGGACGATAATCCCGCCGGGTAATCCACACATCTTCACTAATCTCACCAGCACACCGCAGGAGGAGGAAGGTAGGTGAGGGGCTCCTCCGCTGTCGGCATACTAATGACAGTAAAGTGTAAGGGAGGGTTAGGTCCCCAGTCAGGTTGTAATTGCAGTCTGTGTCCCTGCTGGTGAGCCAGGCCTTCTCATCCAACATCAGTGCCTGACCTCACAAATGCCCTTCTGGAAGAACGATCAAACATTCCATAGACACGCCCCTAAACCTTCTGGACGGCCTTCCCAGAAGAGGTGGAGCTGTTCAATATTGAACCCTCCGGACTAAGACTGGGGGGCCATTAAAGGTCGTGTGTGTGGAAAGGCCGACGTCCCAATACTTTTGACAATCTTGTGTGTATGTGTGAGGGGTGACGGGGATTGTTTTCTTCTCCCAGCAGATCCAGTCTGGCCGGTGTGAGATGCAGAAGTCGTGCCCGGAGGGGTCCTCGGTGGGGCCCGGTGCCAAGCCTCGTATCATCACCAAGTTTGCAGAGGTTGGTGACGGCGGGGGAGGGATGGGGGTGGGTATTGAGGGTCCCCGGGCAGATTACTGCTGTGCAGCTCTTTGTATTGGGGCAGAGATGCCGATTGCTGGAGGTTGGAGGTCCCGTCTGTGCAGGGATTGGCTCTGGGGGCGCTGTGCAGGGATTGGCCCCGGGGGGCTGTGCAGAGATTGGCCCCGAAATCGCGGTGCAGAGATTGGCTCCGGGGGCGCTGTGCAAGGATTGGCTTCGGAGACGCTGTGTAGAGATTGGCCCCGGAGGCGTGGTGCAGAGATTGGCCCCGGAGGCGCGGTGCAGAGATTGGCCCCGGAGGCGCGGTGCAGAGATTGGCCCCGGAGGCGCGGTGCAGAGATTGGCCCCGGAGGTGCTGTGCAGAGATTGGCCCCGGAGGCGCGGTGCAGAGATTGGCCCCGAAGGCGCGGTGCAGAGATTGGCCCCGAAGGCGCGGTGCAGAGATTGGCCCCGGAGGCGTGGTGCAGAGATTGGCCCTGGAGGCGCGGTGCAGAGATTGGCCCCGGAGGCGCGGTGCAGAGATTGGCCCCGAAGGCGCGGTGCAGAGATTGGCCCCGAAGGCGCGGTGCAGAGATTGGCCCCGGAGGCGTGGTGCAGAGATTGGCCCTGGAGGCGCGATGCAGAGATTGGCCCCGGAGGCGCGGTGCAGAGATTGGCCCTGGAGGCGCGGTGCAGAGATTGGCCCCGGAGGCGCGGTGCAGAGATTGGCTCTGGGGGCGCGGTGCAGAGATTGGCCCCGAAGGCGCGGTGCAGAGATTGGCCCTGGAGGCGCGGTGCAGAGATTGGCCCCGAAGGCGCGGTGCAGAGATTGGCTCTGGGGGCGCGGTGCAGAGATTGGCCCCGAAGGCGCGGTGCAGAGATTGGCCCTGGAGGCGCGGTGCAGAGATTGGCCCCGGAGGCGCGGTGCAGATATTGGCCCTGGAGGCGCGGTGCAGAGATTGGCCCCGGAGGCGCGGTGCAGAGATTGGCCCTGGAGGCGCGATGCAGAGATTGGCCCCGGAGGCGCGGTGCAGAGATTGGCTCTGGGGGCGCGGTGCAGAGATTGGCCCCGGAGGCGCGGTGCAGAGATTGGCCCTGGGGGCGCGGTGCAGAGATTGGCCCCGGAGGCGCGGTGCAGAGATTGGCCCTGGAGGCGCGATGCAGAGATTGGCCCCGGAGGCGCGGTGCAGAGATTGGCTCTGGGGGCGCGGTGCAGAGATTGGCCCCGAAGGCGCGGTGCAGAGATTGGCCCCGGAGGGCGCTCCAAGGTGACGCTCCCCCCGGAGGACGCAGCACGCCGTCTCCTGGATACGGATCTCTGCTGCGGAGATTCCTGAGAGGTTTCATGTCAGGACAGGCAGGAGGGAAAGGCAACAGCAGATCGCACTTCGTGTGCCGCTCGCCCTTCCCCGCCAAAACGCACAACCACCTCTCACATGTGCTTTGCTCTCTGAAGAGCGACCCACATTCAGATTTCTCTTCAGAGAACATCCGACGTGCATTCCCTCCCCCCCCCCCCCCTCAATCTGTCCCCCGCTGTGATGAATAGTCGGGGTCTCTGCGGTCCCTTTAAATATATGGAAGTGTAAAGAGAATTCCCAGAGAGTGATTTCTGGAGAATTCCCGACCACAAGGAAGGAAAAATAACCCAAAATGTAGTGATGTCATCAGACAGACCCGCCTACCCAGAATGTGGGGGATATAAGGGGAGGGGGGGGTTCAAAATGTAGACATGGAGGGGGAACCGTGTTGGAATTGGGGTCTCAGTGCAGGTATGGGCCCCCCCAGGAAGGAGATAGTATTGCACATATTTTGGGGGTGCAGTGCAGGATAGAAG
The DNA here is from genome assembly GCA_029574335.1 of Rana kukunoris. Taxonomy (NCBI): domain Eukaryota; kingdom Metazoa; phylum Chordata; class Amphibia; order Anura; family Ranidae; genus Rana; species Rana kukunoris. The sequence continues at coordinate 126,094 of JAJQKJ010002903.1, forward strand.
GGGTTCACAATACAGATAGGAAGGTGGTGGGGGGTGCCGTGCAGGAATTCTTAGTGCTGGTACGGCCCCCCCAGGGAGGAGATTGCAGTGCTAATATTTGGGGGTGCAGTGCAGGATAGAAGGGGTTCACAATACAGATAGGAAGGTGGTGGGGCCAGTGTTGGAATTGGGGTCTTAGTGCTGGTATGCCCCCCCCCCCCCAGGGAGGAGATAGCATTGTACATATTGGGGGGTGCAGTGCAGGATAGAAGGGGTTCACAATACAGAAAGGAAGGTGGTGGGGGGTGCCGTGCAGGAATTGGGGTCTTAGTGCTGGTATGGCCCCCCCCAGGGAGGAGATTGCAGTGCTAATATTTGGGGGTGCAGTGCAGGATAGAAGGGGTTCACAATACAGATAGGAAGGTGGTGGGGGGTCTGTGATGGAATTGGGGTCCCACTGCTGGTATGCCCCCCCCCAGGGAGGAGATAGCATTGTACATATTGGGGGGGGGGCAGTGCAGCATAGAAGGGGTTCACAATACAGATAGGAAGGTGGTGGGGGGTCTGTGATGGAATTGGGGTCCCACTGCTGGTATGCCCCCCCCCCAGGGAGGAGATAGCATTGTACATATATTGGGGGGGGGGCAGTGCAGCATAGAAGGGGTTCACAATACAGATAGGAAGGTGGTGGGGGGTCTGTGATGGAATTGGGGTCCCACTGCTGGTATGCCCCCCCCCAGGGAGGAGATAGCATTGTACATATTGGGGGGGGGCAGTGCAGCATAGAAGGGGTTCACAATACAGATAGGAAGGTGGTGGGGGGTCTGTGATGGAATTGGGGTCCCACTGCTGGTATGCCCCCCCCCCCCCCCAGGGAGGAGATTGCAGTGCACATATTTGGGGGGGGGCGGTGCAGCATAGAGGGGTTCACAATACAGATAGAAGGTGGTGGGGGGTCTGTGATGGAATTGGGGTCCCACTGCTGGTATGCCCCCCCCCCCCAGGGAGGAGATTGCAGTGCACATATTTGGGGGGGGGCGGTGCAGCATAGAAGGGGTTCACAATACAGATAGGAAGGTGGTGGGGGGTCTGTGATGGAATTGGGGTCCCACTGCTGGTATGCCCCCCCCCCAGGGAGGAGATTGCAGTGCACATATTTGGGGGGGGGCAGTGCAGCATAGAAGGGGTTCACAATACAGATAGGAAGGTGGTGGGGGTTGGTCTGTTTGAATTGGGGTCTCAGTGCTGGTATGGGCACCCCAGGAAGGAGATTTTAGTGCACATATTTGGGGGAGGGGGTGCAGTGCAGAAATTGGGGTCTCAGTGTTGGTATGGGCACCCTAGGAAAGAGATAGTATTGCACATATTTGAGGGGGGGGGGGGCAGTGCAGCATAGAAGGGGTTCACAATACAGATAGGAAGGTGGTGGGGGGTTGGTCTGTTTGAAATGGGGTCTCAGTTCTGGTCATGGGCACCCAGGAAGGAGATTTTAGTGCACATATTTGGGGGAGGGGGTGCAGTGCAGAAATTGGGGTCTCAGTGTTGGTATGGGCACCCTAGGAAAGAGATAGTATTGCACATATTTGAGGGGGGGGGCAGTGCAGGATAGAAGGGGTTTAAAATACAGATAGGAAGGTAGTGGGGGGTCTGTGTAGGAATTGGGGTCTCAGTGTTGGTATGGGCACCCTAGGAAAGAGATAGTATTGCACATATTTTGGGGGGGGGGTGCAGGAAAGAAGGGGTTCACAATACAGCTAGGAAGGTGGTGGGGGGCGGTGTTTGAATTGAGGTCTCAGTGCTGGTATGGGCCCCCCAGGAAAGAGATAGTATTGCACATATTTTGGGGGTGCAGTGCAGGAAAGAAGGGGTTCACAATACAGATTGGAAGGTGGTGGGGTCTGGTGTGTAGGAATTGGGGTCTCAGTACTGGTATGGGCCCCCCAGGAAGAAGATTGCAGTGCACATATTTGGGGGGGGGGTGCAGGATAGAAGGGGTTCACAATACAGATAGGAAGGTGGTGGGGGTGCAGTGCAGTAATTGGGGTCTCAGTACTGGTATGGGCCCCCCAGGAAGAAGATTGCAGTGACATATTTGGGGGGGGGGGGTGCAGGATAGAAGGGGGGCACAATCACTGATGGAAGGTGGTGGGGGCCTGAGTTGGGGAATTGGGGGGGGCAGTGCAGTGTGGTAGAAGGGGTTCATAATATAGGATGGGGGGGGGGTGGGGGGGGGGGGGGGGAATTGGGGGGGGTGCAGTGCAGGATAGAAGGGGTTCACAATACAGATAGGAAGGTGGTGGGGGCTGGTGTGTAGGAATTGGGGTCAGTACAGGTGAAGAGGAAGAGGGTTGCAGTGCACAATAGAAGTGTGGGGGGGGTGCAGATAGAAGGCTGGATAGGGGGTGGGGGCTGGTGTGTAGGAATTGGGGTCTTAGTACTGGTATGGGCCCCCCAGGAAAGAGATAGTATTGCACATATATTGGGGGGTTTGGGGGGGGGGGGTGGGGGGTTGGGGGATTTTTTGGGATTTGGGTTTGGGGTGGGGGGGGGGGGGAGCAAGGTGGTTTGGG
>JAJQKJ010001658.1:0-105000 GCA_029574335.1 Rana kukunoris
AATTTGGGTAGACCCCAGGCCTTGGTTATTGGGGGGTGGGAAGGGGTGAAGGGAAGACCCCCCTGGGACCTGGGTTATTGGGGGGGTTGAAGGGAAGATCCCTGGCCTGTGATATTTGGGGTAGACCCCAGGCCTTGGTTATTGGGGGGTGAAGGGAAGACCCCCTGGCCTGGGATGTTGGTGTGTGAAGGGAAGTCCCCCTGGCCTGGCCTGTGATATTTGGGGTAGACCCCAGAGACCTTGGTTAATTGGGGGGTGGAAGGAGGCAGACCCCTGGCTTGGGATAATAAAGCAATGAATTCAGACACTTTGTTTTTAAAGTTTAGGTTGTTAATAGATATTGTCGCCACAGACTGATGGGCAAGTTGTCTGTAGATATAAAATGTAGGATGGATTTGTAGGCACGCAATGCTGAGCCCCCATCTCCTGTAGTGTGGGGGTCTCTAGTAATGTCCTTTATTCAAAGGGAACTGCAGCAGTCAACCAGCGAGGCTAAACGACCTTTGAGTATTGTTCTGGCCCTCCATTGGGTACGGGAGTCCTGGGGCCCCCCGGAGAAGTAGAGCGCCTGTAAATCTGCGGGGGCCTCAAGTTAAAGACATCATGGGGGCCACTTGTATTCAGTGACTCCGCCATTCATGAAATAAGACCGGCTTATAGTGTAGCTGAGGAGGCCAAGATTTCCTCTAAGGGCCCCCACCCGGAGTATTGATGGGTAGATCTCAGGAGGCGCCCATTGTATTTTGCTGATTCTGCAAATCACCAACGTAAGGTTCCTGTTGTCGGCTGCTAAGTCCTCTAATCTTATAATGTGATAATGAATATAGTAAAGTCATCTCACTTCAAACATCTCATCTCCTTGTGTCATCGCGGCGCTCACGCCCCAAACAGGCGCGGCTCTTATTACATTCCGCAGGAGAACCGACGTTCTTCCCACCCCCCCTCCCCCCTCGCACACGCTCTGATCAATGGCTGCAAACACCACATTTTATAATTGATTTCCTGATCAAAGTATCATGTGACCTCTTTGATGATGAAAAGAAGAAAACAAAAGAACATGAAATAATCTCTTCTTCTAGTTTTCTGATAATCCGGAATTCTCACTCCATTGGGAGATCTTCGGAGAAGAATTTCTTTGTGTTTCTGTGATATCAAATATTCCACCAAGAAGTGGAGGATCGTCGGGCACAGTGATGGCCGGAGACGTTCTGTGGACACCTTATCTCCATTGTACCCGGCCAGAGGATGGAAACGGCCCCATATGGGCAAGAATGAAATAACTGGCGCTCTCTCCACAAGGATTAAGGAATCCCAAGTCTTGGATAAATGACAGGAGCTGCATATCGGAGGAGGAGGGGAGTCCATGGCAGGGACTAGACGAGGATCAATAGACTGTCCTGGACTGGGGGCAGCGACAGACATGTGGGGTGGGGTGGTGACCTCCTAGTCTGGGGGGGGGGGGGGGGGGGCGGCGGCTGGGTACCCCCCCTACCTGGGGGTGGAGGATCGACTCGTAGTTGGGTCTACTACTCGGGGGGGGTGAAAATCAAAAATTATTTTTTCATTAGTGAGGAAGGTGGGTGTTGTTTTTTCTAGTATTGTTATGGGCCCAGAATGTTCCTGATCATCATGAAGCTCCATCATCGAAGGACTCATCATGTCCTCCAGAATGATCCCCATCATGTTTCCATCATGCTGAATCAATCCTCATGAGAAAGATGATGAAGAAGAATGTTATGTAGTGTTTAGGTATAGTTGGGTGTGTTGTGGTGGGGAAGGAAGAGGGAGATAGACGGTGATGAATCAAATGATGATAGTACTGCATGAACTACATGATGATGTCAGGTGATGAAGAAGAATGATCATAGAAGGTCATGAAGAAGAATCATAGTGGTGATGAAGAAGAATGATCATAGTCCTGATCAAGACTCCTGATCATCCTCCTCCATCAAGAAGAATGATCATAGGACCTTATCATCCTCCTCCATCATCAAAGATATCATCATCCTAGGTGATCAAGAAGAATGATGATCCTAATCATCAGAAGACTTGATCATCTAGGTCACAAGAAGAATCATCATAGTGGGTCATCAGAAGAATCATCATCCTAGGTCATCTAACTGATCATACTCCTTATGATCATACGAACATGATCATATCCGGTGATCACGACTCACTCATCGTAGGTCATCAAGAAGAATCATCATCTGGGTCATCAAGAATCCTCATCATCATCCTCATCATCATCCTCCCCTCCATCAAGACAGAATCATCACTCCTCCATCATCAAGAAGAATGCTCATCCTACCTCATCAATCACTAATGATCATCCTCGGTCATCACAAGAATATCATATCCTCCATCATCACTAAGAATCATCCTCCTCCATCATCACTACTAATCATCATCCTCCCTCATCATCACTAATTATCATCCTCCTCATCACACTAATGATCATCCTCCTCCATCATCACTACTTATCATCCCTCCTCATCAACACTACTTATCATCCTCTGTCATCAATCACTACTTATCATCTCTACCATCAAGAAGAATCATCCTAGGTCATCACGAAGAATCATCATAATCCTCCTCATCAAGACTTATGATAGATCCTCATCATCACTACTGATCATCCTCCCTCCACAGAAGAATTATCATCCTCCTCATCATCACTAATCATCATCCTCATCATCACACTTATCATCATCCTCCATCATCAAGAAGCATTCATCCTCCATCATCACTCCTTATCATCCTCCTCCATCATCACTAATTATCATCACTACTTTTCATCCTCCTCCATCATCACTCCTTATCATCCTCCTCCATCACTACTTATCATCCTCCTCCATCATCACTACTTATCATCCTCCTCCATCATCACTCCTTATCATCCTCCTCGATCATCACTCCTTATCATCCTCCATCATCACTACTTATCATCCTCCTCCATCATCACTACTTATCGTCCTCCTCCATCATCACTACTTATCATCCTCCTCCATCATCACTCCTTATCATCCTCCTCTATTATCACTCCTCATCATCCTCCATCATTACTACTTATCATCCTCCTCCATCATCACTCCTTATCATCCTCCTCCATCACTACTTATCATCCTCCTCCATCATCACTCCTTATCATCCTCCTCCATCATCACTACCTATCATCCTCCTCTATTATCACTCCTCATCCTCCTCCATCATCACTACTTATCATCATCCTCCATCATCACTACTTATCATCCTCCTCCATCATCCCCACTTATCATCCTCCTCCATCATCACTACCTTATCATCCTCCTCCATCATCACTCCTTATCATCCTCCTCCTCATCATCACTACTTATCATCCTCCTCCATCATCACTTACTTATCATCCTCCTCCATCATCACTCCCCATTTTTATCATCCTCCTCCATCATCACTACTTATCATCCTCCTCTCATCATCATCTACTTATCATCCTCCTCCATCATCACTATTATCATCCTCCTCCTCCATCATCACTACTTATCATCCTTCTCCATCATCACTACTTATCATCCTCCTCCATCATCACTCCTCAATCCTTATCATCCTCCTCCATCATCACTACTTATCATCCTCCTCCATCATCACTACTTATCATCCTCCTCCATCATCACTACTTATCATCCTCCTCCATCATCCCCACTTATCCCTCCTCCATCATCACTACTTATCATCCTCCTCCATCATCACCGACTTATCATCCTCCTCCATCATCACTACTTATCATCCTCCTCCATCATCACTCCTTATCATCCTCCTCCATCATCACTACTTATCATCCTCCTCCATCATCACTACTTATCATCCTCCTCCATCATCACTCCTTATCATCCTCCTCCATCATCCCCCCACACTACTTATCATCCTCCTCCATCATCACTACTTATCATCCTCCTCCATCATCACTACTTATCATCCTCCTCAATCATCACTACTTATCATCCTCCTCCATCATCACTCCTTATCATCCTCCTCCATCATCACTCCTTATCATCCTCCTCCATCATCACCACTTATCATCCTCCTCCATCATCACTCCTTATCATCCTCCTCCATCATCATCACTACTTATCATCCTCCTCCATCATCACCACTTATGATCCTCCTCCGTCATCACTCCTTATCATCCTCCTCCATCATCATCACTACTTATCATCCTTCTCCATCATCACCACTTATCATCCTCCTCCATCATCATCACACTACTTATCATCCTCCTCCATCATCACTACTTATCATCCTCCTCCATCATCACTACTTATCATCATCCTCCTCCATCATCACTACTTATCATCCTCCTCCATCATCACTCCTTATCATCCTCCTCCATCACTACTTATCATCCTCCTCCATCATCACTACTTATCATCCTCCTCCATCATCACTACTTATCATCCTCCTCCATCATCACTCCTTATCATCCTCCTCCATCATCATCACTACTTATCATCCTCCTCCATCATCACTCCTTATCATCCTCCTCCATCATCACCACTCATCATCCTCCTCCATCATCACTACTTATCATCCTCCTCCATCATCACTCCTTATCATCCTCCTCCATCATCACTACTTATCATCCTCCTCCATCATCACTACTTATCATCCTCCTCCATCATCACTCCTTATCATCCTCCTCCATCATCACTCCTTATCATCCTCCTCCATCATCACTACTTATCATCCTCCTCCATCATCACTACTTATCATCCTCCTCCATCATCACTCCTCATCATCACTACTTATCATCCTCCTCCATCATCACCACTCATCATCCTCCTCCATCATCACTACTTATCATCCTCCTCCATCATCACTCCTTATCATCCTCCTCCATCATCACTCCTTATCATCTTATCTCCTCCTCCATCATCACCACTACTTCCTCCATCATCCTCTTATCTCCCTCCCTCATCATCACTCCTTATCATCCTCCTCCATCATCACTACTTATCATCCTCCTCCATCATCACTCCTTATCATCCTCCTCCATCATCACTACTTATCATCATCCTCCATCATCACTACTTATCATCCTCCTCCATCATCCCCACTTATCATCCTCCTCCATCATCACTACTTATCATCCTCCTCCATCATCCCCACTTATCATCCTCCTCAATCATCACTACTTATCATCCTCCTCCATCATCACTCCTTATCATCCTCCTCCATCATCACTCCTTATCATCCTCCTCCATCATCACTACTTATCATCCTCCTCCATCATCACTACTTATCATCCTCCTCCATCATCACTCCTTATCATCCTCCTCCTCCATCATCACCACTTATCATCCTTCTCCATCATCACTACTTATCATCCTCCTCCATCATCACTCCTTATCATCCTCCTCCATCATCATCACTACTTATCATCCTTCTCCATCATCACTACTTATCATCATCCTCCATCATCACTACTTATCATCCTCCTCCATCATCCCCACTTATCATCCTCCTCCATCATCACTACTTATCATCCTCCTCCATCATCATCACTACTTATCATCCTCCTCCATCATCACCACTCATCCTCCTCCATCATCACTCCATCATCACATCCTTATCATCCTCCTCCATCATCATCATCCTCCTCCATCATCACTACTTATCATCCTCCTCCATCATCACTACTTATCATCCTCCTCCATCATCACTCCTTATCATCCTCCTCCATCATCACTACTTATCATCCTCCTCCATCATCACTCATCATCTCCTCCACTTATCATCCTCCTCCATCATCACTCCTTATCATCCTCCTCCATCATCACTTCTTATCATCCTCCTCCATCATCACTATCATCCTCCTCCATCATCATCTACCTCCCTCCTCCATCATCACTCCTTATCATCCTCCTCCATCATCACACTCATCATCCTCCTCCATCATCCTCCTCCACTCATCACTCCTCCATCATCATCCTCATCATCCTCCTCCATCATCCTCCTCCACTACTCTGATCATCCTCCTCCATCATCACTACTTATCATCCTCCTCCATCATCACTCCTTATCATCCTCCTCCATCATCACTCCTTATCATCCTCCTCCATCATCACTCCTTATCATCCTCCATCATCACTACTTATCATCCTCCTCCATCATCACTCCTTATCATCCTCATCCATCATCACTCCTTATCATCCTCCATCATCACTACTTATCATCCTCCTCCATCATCACTCCTCATCATCACTACTTATCATCCTCCTCCATCATCACCACTCATCATCCTCCTCCATCATCACTACTTATCATCCTCCTCCATCATCACTCCTTATCATCCTCCTCCATCATCACTACTTATCATCCTCCTCCATCATCACTACTTATCATCCTCCTCCATCATCACTACTTATCATCCTCCTCCATCATCACTACTTATCATCCTCCTCCATCATCACTCCTTATCATCCTCCTCCATCATCATCACTACTTATCATCCTTCTCCATCATCACCACTTATCATCCTCCTCCATCATCACCACTTATCATCCTCCTCCATCATCACTCCTTATCATCCTCCTCCATCATCATCACTACTTATCATCCTCCTCCATCATCACTCCTTATCATCATCCTCCATCATCACTCCTTATCATCCTCCTCCATCATCACTCCTTATCATCCTCCTCCATCATCACTACTTATCATCCTCCTCCATCACTACTTATCATCCTCCTCCATCATCACTACTTATCATCCTCCTCCATCATCACTACTTATCATCCTCCTCCATCATCACTCCTTATCATCCTCCTCCATCATCACTACTTATCATCCTCCTCCATCACTACTTATCATCCTCCTCCATCATCACTACCTATCATCCTCCTCCATCATCACTCCTTATCATCCTCCTCCATCACTACTTATCATCCTTCTCCATCATCACTACTTATCATCCTCCTCCATCATCACTACTTATCATCCTCCTCCATCATCACTACTTATCATCCTCCTCCATCACTACTTATCATCCTCCTCCATCATCATTCCTCATCATCCACACCCCACAACTCTGTACACACGATCGGCTATCTGATGGAATCTAATCCGATGGATTTTTTCGTCGGATATCCGATAAAGCCGACTTTCATCAGTCTTGTCTACACACCATCAGTCAAAAATCTGACCGTGCCAAAACGCGGTGACATAAAACACTACGACGTGCTGAGAAAAATGAAGTTCAATGCTTCCGAGCATGCGTCGACTTGATTCTGAGCATTTGTGGATTTTTGACCGATGGACTTCCACACAGACGATCGTTTTTTTTTATCCATAGGAAAATCGTAAAACATGTTCTGTTTTTTTTCACCCATGGAAAACAAACAGAAGTCATGATGCCCCGGACAAACTCAATGGTCATTAAGCCATGAATATGACTATCTTGGTGTCCACATAGCTGCATTGCCTGCTGTCACTCTCAAGGTCCGGACCCTTCTAGTGAGAGTGTCGTCATTCTTCTGCCCTATAACCTGCCGGCCAAGAAAATGAGGTTGCCAACCAAGAGATAATGATCTTGCTGGAAGCCATGAAATCATTATGTGTTCCACCTAAAAATGACAAACAGATGCACAGACTTCCTGATGACAGGAGTCGCCTTGATTAAATATTTTAGAGCTTAGCCCACAACCGATGGGCTAACTTCCTGAAGACTCCCCAAAGGGAACGTAGGAGGAAAAACCTCTTGTGTGATATGGACTTTGAAGGTCAGTTCAGGCACAAATTCGAGCATTGGCATGGGCACCATCCTGTGTGGGAAGTACACGAGTATGGGACCTCTAAACCCCAAGGACACCCATGCAGAACATATAAAAGGAGCGTGTGGGACTTTAAATGAGGCGAGGACCAGGAGCAGTCACATCCCTGGGGTCATAAACAAGAAAAAGGGGAGAGGCGGGACTTTGAATGAAGCACACAGTTATCAGTGAGGGGTCAAGACATTTATTATATACCATACAAGTTCATAGAGTTCAATAAATAATGGCACGGTAAAATTCATATATATACAGAAGGGAACATGATAATACATGACAGTGAGAGGGGATCTACCCTACATATCCTGAGAACTTCCCATTGTAAAAATTCATTAAAACTTGTGGTCATCACAGACTGTATATATGAATCAAGTGAGTGGTACAGTCGATGTAAGCATTGCATGTACAGAGGCTCTACGCGTTTCGTGAAGTGTTTATATTCACTCATCAGGAGCAGCAATGTCAATATCTGAAATAGAGTATGTAAGTTGAGGGGTTACTACCATGCAAAGAAGACACCCATGCAGATGTCATAGCCACAAGTAAATCAGCTTCAGTGAGAGGCACCACAGGGTGATTGAAGGCATCTGATGAAATAATTAAGTGTTGGAAGCCTGCGGAATTCCGGTGAAGACAGAGATAGCCAAAATGCATGCCTATAGCACGCTTGCTCAAAGAACTAAGTCAAACCTCGCCTGTAGGCATTCGGAGCAGGTTTCTGAAGAGTCCAGCATAAAATCTTGATCAGCAAATACGCCATGTTCCACTACAGGTACGCTTAGCGTTGTCTCATAAGATTATTCAAATCTTCAACACCTGTTAGCCTCTACCTCTCCAGATCCCGACCATCAGCCTGAGCCTGTCGGATGCCAGATGAATGGGACTGGAAAAGATTTGCTCTACCAGGTAGCGGAAACCAGAACTGTCACCTTCCTTTGCCACAGCCTAGCTGGAAGCTGAATATCCGAAGGAGCAGCAGAAAAAAGCATAGGCCGTCTAGGCGATCCATTCTGCGGTCAGCACCTCCATTCCGAGAGCTTGTGGATCCTGGGCCCTGGAATGGAACTTCAGCCACTTAGTGCCGACTGGGAATGTAAACGGTCTACCTCTGAAAGAAGAAACACCAAGTTCTGTTGGTTCTCAGAAGACTCGTAGTCCATCCATTGTCGTCCAGACTTGTCCTGGACAAGTAGTTTGCCTAAAGATTCTTCCGACCAGGCACATAGGTCGCAGATCGTTGGAAGGATTGACTTGGGTGAATTCTAGAATTAGAGGAAACTTCACAAGTGAGAGACTGAGCCTCGTTTCCAGATGTAGGCCACAGTTGTTGTGCTGTCCAAATTTCCCAGGACAGGCTTAACCTGGATGAGGTGACTGATATCTAAGAGCCCGAAAAGGCTGCCCTCAACTCCAGAATGGAGTCTTGGATCCTTGACACAAGGCCATTGGCCCCGAGCTCATAGTTCTTGAAGTAGCGCTCCCCTACACTGGCTGGTGTCCGACTGTATCACCAGGTCGTCTAAGTTGCTGGAGAGAAGCAATTTTTATGGCTCAATCTAAGACATGAAGAATGAAAGATCTCCAAATATGGCCCAACAATGCTTGTCTTAGGGGGCCACTTGCCAATCACCAAGCCACACCTATGTCCACACAGGAATAACATAGTGCCCCTAGGGCATTTATGGGTGGCACAACCCCAAAATAACAGAAAACATCTTGACATGGAAGTTTCACTGACGCATTGGTTTATGCATTGGCTTCCCTGTCTTTCCTGGACTTCCAGCCCGAAAATGCAGAAGCTAAGCTCTCTGGCGTGAGAGTGAACGTGCAAAACTGTCTCTTGAGTTTTCAGTTTTCTTTAATTCAGTAGACGTTCATCTTGCGGCAGGAAACTAAACTGGCCACCATTAAATTTAGGCTTGACCTTCTGCGACTAGCGTTTGCCCTTGAAGGTCACATCTTCTGACGGTAAGATCATGTATATACGGCTATATATATATATATATATTGGCCATATGGCCAATCCCACAAGGGACACATACTGATCAAAGGGGTGACCACAACCCCCGGCCCTCTATTCGTTCATAAGGTCATAACTTTGACATCCTGCTCTGATGATATACTTCAATGTTGACGAACAAGCACTTAATCCATTCCACATACAGCTGTTTTCTACTTCCAAAGCTTCACCTCTATATACAGGCATTTCACCAATCTGGACACAGGTCGTCATCTTTCCCCTGTCTAGGAGAGACTGGAGAGAATTGATTGGCCTGAGAAGGCTGGACATTGCCAGACGGTCCCCGCACGAGACAAATCTAGTCATTCCTTTGGAGCGTCTTGACCATCTGCTTAATAGTGACAACTGGTTAGGGGTCATCGTCGTCCTAATCCTAGATTGCTTGACCCAGGTAACATCCCTGCAGTCACATGCGTCTGTTTCTCTTCGGAAGGATCTGAAGTAGATTGTTTGCTTGGAGACTTCACGGGATGAGTGGAAAACACTCTTTTAGAGCGTATTGACCACATGTTTCATGAATGCGACAACCTGTTAGGTGTCGTCATCCTTATCCTTGGTTGCTTGTCAAAGCAGAATCTATGAAATCATGTCCACCCGGAAGTTTGGAGAATGGGCTGCTTCATCTGGTATGGTTAGGGCAGAGCAGAGAAGCCTTTCACAGGGTGAGCCGAAAACACCCCTTTAGAGTGTATTGGCAATGTGTTTCCTGGATGTGAAACCTTTTAGGTGTCATCCTCATCCCTGGCTGTTTAAGCCAGTGGGATCCATACTGTCATGCCCATCCGTGTATTCTTCTTATAGAGCCTGAGGAGGATGTTTGCTTGGGAAACTTATGAGGCGGCTCCTTCATGTTCATCCATGTCTTCTTATTGGAGGGCCTGAAGCATGTTCACTCTGAGATTGGTGAACACTGATAACCTCTCCACAGGGTTTGCGTATCATTCAGCAAACCAACCCATAGCCCCGGATCACACTGGTGCGTTTTTTGACATGCGACCCGACCAGTCAAATTGCATGTAGAAATAGGCAGCAATCGCACCGCCCTAATCGGCATCAGTGGCGCTGCACCAACTTCAAAAAGGCAGTTTTGTACTACCTCTGCGATTTCGGGCCGCGACCGGTATTGACATCCGTACAGAGACCGGCACAGATATTTCGGGAAATCGAGACGGACCAGCGGGAGAAAAAAACTGATTTGCACAGCCTCATTCCCGCAACCCAGTGCGACCCTGGACAAGGGGGAAAAGGTAAAATGCAGTAAATAGATTGCTTAGTAACCACAGCTAGAGGAGGCTGAGGCTTCCATCCACAGCTCTGATAACCAGATGGAGGTTAATTATCTGAACTTAGTCCTGGAGGGAATCAGGACCTGATGAAAAGGTAGGAATTTGTAGCCAATCATCTCCTGCAGTGTTCACAAACCAAGGGAATTGTAGACATCATAGACGTGCTTCTCCATGAGGAAATCAAAGGGTCACACAGAAGGATATTCCATATTTACAACCAGCCATGGCTGATATCCCAGGTGACTCCTCTACCTTCTTTGGAGGGTTTGGCAGAGTGGCATGACTGTAAAGCAAACATGAGAAGCCAACAGATGATTGCCATGTGAGAACAAGTGTTACTTTGTGTACCTGGTATGCAGCGTACCCCCCCCCCCCCCAGTGGAGGGGATCCCCAGTAATGCAGCACACATTTGGATACAAAGCATATAGCTCACCCAACCTCCATCATCCGACCGTCGACGCGGGCTGCGTGTGCATAGGGGGGGCACTCTGCTATGACTGCTCTCCTCCTTGTATGGACCCTGCGGACCCCAGACATGGCATTTAGCCATGATAAAGCCGCCCCGAGGACCAGCAGCGGGGCTCCCTAGATTATGGTCATTTAGACTAGACACCAGGGTCTTCGTCCAGCTTCATCCACATGTATGGACGGCCCGCCAGCTAGGTAGAGGAGCACACCTACGTCCTGCACGTAGGAGAAAGAAGAACGCTGAGGCCGAGGCGAGTGAAAAATGTTTAGTTAAGTCCCGATCATGTGGGGGTGGGCGGGGCCTCACAGCTTTGACATGGAGCCCTGCAGGAAACATCCTATGCATTAGGATGAAAAAACACCTTGCACTCTGCCCCCCCCCCCCTGTTTTGAGTCACAAATCTCCCTGGGCGCGATCCTGCAAGGCTTTTCCCCAGCTTGAGGCGTCTCTTTATTAGAGATTGATAGAAGCGCAGCAATTGGCTCCCGCTGCTGTCAATCAAATCAATGACGCGGCGCGCCGGGGGCGGGCCAGAGTGATACACTTGGCGGCTGTAGTCACCACTGTATTACACAGGAGCACGCCTGCAACATAACCCCTGTAACGGAATGGCCCCTGACACCCAGAGACTTTTGAAGGATGGGGGATACTCCTGCGCCAGCATCACTAATGACTCTTGGGTCTAGGGTCACCCTGTGCCCCTTTGGGAATAGGGTGACTGAGAAATGATATCATAAATTACATGAGATGGGACATTACTAATAATTCATGTATTGCAGGGGATCTGGACATATTACAGGTGACTTCATGCTGCCCCCAACAGGTCAATAAGAGTGTCTCCTTCAATGCTAACCTAGGCTATTGAGATGCTAATTACGTCTAAGTCTTTGTCTAAGATGTGGATTGAGGGGAACTCATTGTGTGATGCTGTTTCGTGTGAATTCTATGGATAATAGGTGGATTTGCGGCAAGATCGCCGTTATCGGTGGCGGGAGAGGGCTCCCGCCGCTCTCCCGCACCCTCCGCCGCTTACCGGAGCCGTCGGTAGCGGCGGAGGCGATCGGGTCCTCTTGCTGGCTGTGTGGGGATGCGAGTGAGGGCAAGATGGCCCCCACCCGTTCCCATAGCTCTGCTGGGCGGAAGTGATGTCAAAACGTCAGTCCCGCCCATGCGTCTTAAAGAGACTTTTTTTTTTTGCATTTAACTCTAAATATGAGATGAAATATGTGACGTCTTTTTGACCCCCAGATCTCATATATAAGAGGACCTGTCATGCTTTTTTCTATTACAAGGGATGTTTACATTCACAGTAATAGGAATAAAAGTGATTTTTTTTTATTTCAGTGTAAAAAATTATAAATTAAATTGAAAAAAAAAAATTTTTTTTTTAAAGCGCCCCGTCCCGACGAGCTCGCGCACAGAAACGAACACATACGCGAGTAGCGCCTGCATATGAAAACGGTGTTCAAACCACACATGTGAGGTATCGCCGCGATCATTAGAGCGAGAGCAATAATTCTAGCCCTAGTCCTCCTCTGTAACTCAAAAGATGCAACCTATAGAATTTTTTAAACGTCGCCTATCGAGATTTTTAAGGGTAAAAGTTTGACGCCATGCCACGAGCGGGCGCAATTTTTAAGCGTGACATGTTGGGTATCATTTTACTCAGCGTAACATTATCTTTCACAATATAAAAAAATTGGGCCAAATTTATTGTCTTATTTTTTAATTCAAAAAAGTGAATTTTTTCCAAAAAAAGTGCGCTTGTAAGACCGCTGCGCAAATACGGTGTGACAAAAAGTATTGCAATGACCGCCATTTTATTCTCTAGGGTGTTAGAACAAATTATATATAATGTTTGGGGGTTTTAAGTAATTTTCTAGCAAAAAAAACTGTTTTAGTCTCGTAAACACCGAATCTGAAAAACAGGCTCAGGGCTTAAAGGATCACTAAAGGAATTAGCTTCCTTTACCTTAATGCAGTGCTGTTTTCATGTTCTCATTGTTCGTTTTTTGCTTTGAAGTTGCTGTAATTCTGCTCTGATCTCCACACTTCCTGCTTGTCTGGCTCCTTATATAAAAACTCATGGGAGCTTTTCACTGTGGTCCAAGCTGTGTGTCTGCGTGTTGCACCTGTGGTGAAATTCAAGAGGCTTTTTAGGATTTTACCTTGTTACATGATGAGCTTATGAACATACATAACTTTGGTATAGGGGTGAGCACCCATAGGCACTATGGGCCAGATTCAGGGAGAGTTACGCTGGAGTATCAGTGATACGCCAGCATAACTCTCACTTTGAGCCGGCGTTTCTGTAGTCAGAAAACAAGAAACGCCGGGTTGGAGTTCCGATGCGAGCGGCGTAATTGTATTTCGCGGCCCGTGGACTCCACACTGTGCGTTTTTTCTCTTCCACAAGCTGTGTGTCTAAAACTCCTCAGAACCAATCAGATTAATTTTAAAAACAAAACACTGCCCTGGATTTGTTTGTTTTTGTTCTGTGTGTCTTCTGTACTTCACAGAAACATGAAACCAGTTTAAAAACGAAAGTGAAACTAGAGGCACATTATATGATTGATTTTTATCTATTTTTAATCATTTTTAAAAGGAATCAGTTAACTTTTATGTCTCTATACCCTGTAAACAGTCATTTCAGCAAAACATTTTTCCTTTAGTGACCCTTTAGCGTTCATACATTTGAAACCAGAAAGAACAGAGCTGAGTCTCGTTATTCTGGGGAATGGAATGGATCGTGTCTACAGCTGTCCTGGGTTGATGGAAGATCGTAAACAGTGGTGACCGTTACATCCCCCATTCTGGAAAGTTCTCTCCCAAGGGGGTTATCTGGTGCGATGAAGAGACCCACACCATAATCCCCCCTCCCTCCCACACCATAATCCCCCCTCCCTCCTACACCATAATCCCTCCCACACCATAATCCCTCCCACACCATGATCCCCCCTCCCCCAAATGAATTGTACCAGTGCACAAAGCAAGGTCCATTAAGACATGCATGAGCAAGTTTGAGGTGAAGAAACTTGACTGGTTTGCACAGAGTCCTGACCTCATAAAACACCTTTGGAATGAATTAGAGCGGAGACTGTGAGCCAGGCCTTCTCACCCAACATCAGTGCCTGACCTCACAAATGCTCTTCTGGAAGAATGGTCAAGCATTCTCATAGACCCCCCTCCTAAACCTTGTGGACGGCCTTCCTAGAAGAGTTGAAGCTGTTATAGCTGCAAAGGGCGGGGCCAACTCAATACTGGGAGGTCATTAACCACTTAACGCCCGCCGCACGACTATATATGTCCACAGAATGGCACGTACAGGCAGATGGGCGTACATGTACGTCCCTGCCTTCCAGTGGGTCGAGGGTCCGATCGGGACCCCCCCCCCCCCGCTACGTGCGGCGGTCGCTAAGTGTCTGGGAGCGATCCGGGATGAGGGGGCGGCTGTTAGTTTTTGTCCGCCCCCTCGCGATCACTCCCAGCCAATCCGCTTCCTCCTCTGCCTGAACTGTAAACACAGGCAAGGAGGAAGAGATGTCACCTCTCCTCCCACTGGTATTTTCGTCCGGCGGAGGAGAGGAGACATCACACAGTGAGTAGCACAAGCACTACAGTACACATAGGCACATAGGCTAGCACTACAGTACACATAGGCACACAGGCTAGCACTACAGTACACATAGGCACACAGGCTAGCACTACAGTACACATAGGCACACAAATCCCCCCCCTGTCAAAGTGTCACTAAATAGCAGTGATCATTTATTTACTGATCACTGCATTTAGCGTCAGTGTGACAGGCAGTTAGTGTTAGGTTCAGGGTAGCCCCCTACCCCCTAATAAAGGTTTTAACCCCTGATTGCCCCCTAGAGTTAACCCTTTCACCCCCTATTGCCAGCGTCACTAAGCAATCGTTTTTCTGATCGCTGTCTTGGTGTCGCTGGTGCCGCTAGGTAGCTAGTTAGTGCCTCTAACACTTACACCCACGCGCAAAGCATACACCCCCCATATGTGGAAATACACCCCAATATACATTCTGCTGCTTCTCCTGAGTACAGGGATACCACATTTGGGAGCCTAGCCGCGTACGGGACCCCGAAAACCAATCACCGCCTTCAGCATTTCTAAGGGTGCACATTTTTGATTTCACTCCTCACTACCTATCACAGTTTCGAAGGCCATAAAATTCCAAAATAGCACAAAAAAAACCCAAGTGACCCCCATTTTGGAAAGTAGACACCCCAAGCTATTTGCTGAGAGGCATGTCGAGTTCATGGAATATTTTATATTTTGACACAAGTTGCGGGAATATGACAAACTGATTTTTTTTGCACAAAGTTGTCACTAAATGATATATTTCTCACACATGGAGAACCACTCAGCATTCAGGAGAAAGATCAAGACTCATCTCTTCTGATACCAAAAGAGACGGAACACCAAGCGCCCAGAGGAGATTCAGTTCACATGTGCTGCGCTATATACGCTTTCACATGCCATGGTTATATGTGGAATTGCACCCCAAAATACATTCTGCTGCTTCTCCTGAGTACGGGGATACCACATGTGTGGGACTTTTTGGGAGCCTAGCCGCGTACGGGACCCCGAAACCCAATCACCGCCTTCAAGATTTCTAAGGACATACATTTTTGATTTCACTCACACAAATCTTGAAGGCAGTGATTGGTTTTTCGGGGTCCCGTAAGCGGCTAAGCTCCCATATGTGGTATCCCCGTACTCAGGAGAAGCAGCAGAATGTATTTTGGGGTGCAATTCTACATATAACCATGGTGTGTGTGAGAAATATATAATTTAGTGACAAAGTTTTGTAAATTTTATTTTATTTTATTTTTTGGTCATTATTCAATAACTTTGGACTAAAAAATGTAATATTCCATGGACTCAACATGCCTCTCAGCAAATAGCTTGGGGTGTCTTCTTTCCAAAATGGAGTCATTTGGGGGGGTTGTGTGCCATCTTGGCATTTTACGGCCTTCAAAACTGTGATAGGTAGTGAGGAGTGAAATCAAAAATGTATGTCCTTAGAAATCTTGAAGGTGGTGATTGGATTTCGGGGTCCCGTACGCGGCGAGGCTCCCAAAAAGTCCCACACATGTGGTATCCCCACACTCAGGAGAAGCAGCAGAATGTATTTTGGGGTGCAATTCCACATATAACCATGGCATGTATGAGAAATATATCATTTAGTGACAACTTTTTGCCTCTGCAGTTTCCTTGGGGTGTCTACTTTCCAAAATGGGGTCATTGGGGGGGGGTTTTGTACTGCGCTGCCATTTTAGCACCTCAAGAAATGAGATCGGCAGCCATAAAATAAAAGCCGTGGAAATTCCAGAAAATGTACCCTAGATTGTAGTCGCCATAACTTTTGTGAAAACCAATAAATATACGCTTATTGCCATTTCTTTTACTAAAGACGTGCGGCTGAATACATTTTGGCTGAAATGTTTGACCAAAATTTAGTTTATTCGATATTTTTTACTTTTTGTTATAAGAAAAATCATTTTTTTTCCAAAATTTGCGGTCTTTTTCCGTTTATATCGCAAAAAATTTAAATCGCAGAGGCAATCAAATACCATCAAAAGAAATCTCTATTTGTGGGAAGAAAAGGACACCAATTTTGTTTCGGTACAACATTGCACGACCGCGCAATTACCAGTTAAAGCGACGCAGTGCCGAATTGTAAAAACACCTCTGGGCATTTAGCTGCATATTGGTCCGGTCCTTAAGTGGTTAAAGGTGATGTGTGTGTAAAGGCAGGCGTCCCAATACTTTTGGTAATATGGTGTATTTCTAGTCAGCGTGAGTCTTTTTTAGATGTGAGATGAAAGTCTGTCACTGTTTATGTGAAGAGACTTTTATGTAAGTTGCAGGTTTGGGTGCTTCACAGTTAAATCTATAGAGAGAGGGGGAGGGGCGGTACCACGCCCGAGTCACGGCGCCATTAACACTTTGCACATAAACTTTTCCTTTGTTCTCTAATATCTTCCAATTATCTCCCATCTTCTCTACAACACTGGGAGGACATCGGGCAGGAAATGATATTCACCGTCTGTGTGCAGGAACATCGAGCTGATGGCAATATGGCCGCCTGCTCACCGTTTAGCCAATAAGGAAGAGGTGTCACCAAGAGGTCCCCAACGGGATCTGGAAAAATCAATTGTCTTCATGGAGAAGCCGATCCCAGTTCTGTTAGTTTTAATAAAGATAAGAAGTTGATGTGCCACGTTCTCAACTTCCCCCAACGGGCCACGTTCTCAACTTCCCCTAACGGGCCACGTCCTTAACTTCCCCCAACGGGCCACGTCCTCAACTTCCCTCTAACGGGCCACGTTCTCAACTTCCCCCAACGGGCCACGTCCTCAACTTCCCCCAACGGGCCACGTCCTTAACTTCCCCCAAAGGGCCACGTCCTCAACTTCCCTCTAACGGGCCACGTTCTCAACTTCCCCCAACGGGCCACGTCCTCAACTTCCCTCTAATGGGCCACGTTCTCAACTATCCCCAATGGGCCACGTCCTCAACTTCCCCCAATGGGCCACGTCCTCAACTTCCCCTAACGGGCCACGTCCTTAACTTCCCCTAACGGGCCACGTCCTCAACTACCCCCAACGGGCCACGTCCTTAACTTCCAACGGGCCACGTCCTCGACTACCCCCAATGGGTCACATCCTCAACTTCCCTTTAACGGGCCACGTCCTTAACTAGAAAAAGGAAAAATTACCGCGCTAAATATCTAAATAAACAACAAAGGAGCTGCAACAGCTTGTGTTATACACACACAATAGTAAATGCAAAAAATGTGAAGTTGCGCTGTGAGAAAAATAACAAATAAGTAAATAAAAATTATTATTATGAGTGACCTAACTAGGAAAAAATACAAAAGTGAATATTAAGATACAAAGTCTGTTTAGGACTCAGTATAAGTGTGAGAAAATTATAACAATGTAGACAATAAAGATAGTTCGTTATTTCACAAAACAGATTCAAATCAAGTCCTTAATTGAATGTTGATTATGTGTAAAGTGGTCAGTGAAGTCCAAAAAGGAGAATAACACCCGTCACCAAAAATACACCAAAAATGGATGGAGGCTTACCAGAAGGCAAGCTCAATGGGCTTGCGGCTATAAACCCTAGCCCGGGCCTTTAAGGGATCCTCAGCAAGTGTGGTTGTAGAGAGCTCCAAAAATAACAGGCAGGAAGAAAAAGAAAAACTCACATGGTGAAGTATGTCAACACAGTTTGAATGTGACACTATTAACACCACCACCGTAACACCCACATAAATTGAGTGATGACACTGCTAGCTGGATGACTGATCCTCTCAATAACACGTCAGCGGTGATAACAATATAAAATGAAAAAAGGGGGCCCACATAGTGAAGTATGTAATAAAGGCTAAAAATGTAATGAAGATTACACTTACAAAACATCTCGATAAACAGGCAATAAGAAAACAAAAGCCGGCCGGCTTAGATGAACGCCCGTTCCTCTTGGATCGTCACGTAGTTGCGTCAGCACGTCACCTTCCCGACGTACGTTTCGTCACACATTTGACGTCGTCTAGGGGCACGGGCGACGCACTGACGCACCGCGTGAAATACTACACAGGAAAAACCAAGCCTCGATCTGAATCGGCAAATGGCTGTCCCTATTGGCCAAACAGAACCAATAAATCAAGCTTCGATCTGAACGACAGGGCTGATAGTCAACAGACGGTGGTCCTGCAGGACCAAACCATAATTAAAAAAGCGAAAAGGTACATTATAAAATATATAACAAAAAATGTGCCGGTCTATCAAGGGGCTCCAAGTTTGTTGCAAAACAAAGCATGCCTAAAGATATAGGGCCAGATTCAGCAACACTTGCGCTGGAGTATTTGGATATGCGCCGCGTAACTGTGAAGATGCGCCGTCGTTTCTATGCGGCCGTACCCACCAAACTAGATGCGCCCAATAACGGGTCATTTGCCACCGGCGGAACGTTCTGACGCCAGAGTATCGTCAGCGCTTAATTTCGCTTGGCGCATCAGTCGCGCCTATTGATTTCCCCTGCAAATATGCAAATGAGGGAGATTTCCCGATTCACGAACGGATTAGCACCATACGCTGGCTACATGCGCCGCGCGTATCTCGTCCGTCCGGCGCAAAGTTATTTCTACAAATAGCTGCTTTATCTTTACTCCAGACGGTCACAGGTCAGCAGGAGAGCAGCTACAGCAGCGTTACCGACGATAAGAGCTAGCTGAGCACCCCCACTTGCAGGACAACACCTCTGTCCATGCTTGTCTGTCATACAGCCATGGAGGAAGACATCATAGGTCTCCATAGCCGAGATGACGGCTGACAGCTCCTGGCCTTTAGAGTTCAGCTTTCTCCTGTGTGTTTGCGGGGAACGGGAGCAGCCATCTCAGAACAAAAGTAACATCACTGCGGGGAGGGGGAGCAGGATATACTTTAGTGCCGGAATGGCGCTTCTACGGGCGCATTTAAACGCCCAACAGAAGGCATTGCGATGACGTTTCCCGTGAAGTGGTGCCGACGGAAGTTGTGAGCATGCGCACAAAGGGGGCGAGTGGAGCCTCACTCACTGCGCATGCTCCGTGGTTGATGCGCTGAACGTAAGCCTCTGCGCTGGACTCCGCCCATCATTTACATATGATCACACCCACTTCCACTTGCGTCGGGTTACACCAGCGCATTATCGTTACTCTGGCGCAAGTTTACGCGCAACTGCTATGTGAATAACAGTACTTGCGCCGAAAGTGTCGGCGGAGTAACGTAAATGAGAAACGTTACTCTGGAGCAAAGATGCGCCAATCTACCTGAATCTGGCCCATAGACTAGGCCAGTGTGCAATATACTTCATACTGGAAAATAAAATAAAAAATGCTGGACAGAAACCAGCACCGATCAGGACATAAACAACCCAATTAGACTGTAGTCAGATGGATCGATATAAATAAAAATATAAATATAAAAATAGGATTAGAGATAGAATTAAAAATAAATAATAAAAATAATATAATAAGAGAAACATATTAAATTATATATATATATAAAATATATACTAAAAAATGTATAATAAATATAGATTGGTCTGAATTAAACAGTATATTGGAGAATATTTGATTATATATTCATAGGCCACCTGAGAGGTCCACCACCCGAATCAGATCGAGTTCACAATAAAATGTGTAAAACCTCTTATTTAAACAAAAATTCTGGCAGATTGCTAACACAAATGTTCTTATGAGTTATCAATAAAGGCATTGACATCTACCTCTACATTGAGCCCAAAGGGGGTGTAGCTTTTAATTCTATGGATCCATGCCATTTCTAATTTTGAGATACTCTGCACCAATGAGCTACCACGCCAGTGGGGACTGTACCTATCTATACCCAGGAACAAAGTTTTGGAAGGGTCCTTATTGTGAACCTGAAGGTAATGCCTTGACACTGGGTGTTTCAAGAAACCAGCTTTAATTCTAGTGATATGTTCATTAAGTCTGACTGAGAGGGGTCTCTTGGTCCGGCCCACATATTGGAGCCCACATGGGCATTGGAGCAAGTAGACCACCCCCTCGGTAGAACATGTAATGAAAGGTTTAATTGTGTGTTCCTGTAAAGTGGTTGTAGAAATAAATTTATGGGGGCAGCTACTAAAGGAGCAGACACAACATTTTCTACACTGATAGAACCCTGTAAATGAATTAAGAAATGTAGTTTTCACTGTGGGGGGTTCCAAAACATTAGGGGCCAATTGGTGTCTCAAGGCTGACCCTCCTCTAAAGATCACCTGTGGTTTTTCCGGTAGAATGGCACCTAACACTGGGTCATTTTTTAAAATGTGCCAGTGTTTTTTTATTACATTTTTCACACTATAATGTTGGGTAGAGTATGTAGTAATGAATGGAGCTACAGCAAACCCCTTAGTCTGTATTTGTTTTTTAGTTAGTAAATCCATTCTGTTCCTTGATTTGACCTCTTCTAATGACGCCATAAGAGAGTCTAGTCTGTATCCCTTTTCAAGGAATCTTTCAGTCAAGATGGCGGCCTGATTTAAAAAGTCAGCTTCATTTGAACAATTACGTTTGATACGTAGATTCTGGCTTTTAGGGGCGGATTTTAGCCACAATTCATGGTGGCAACTATCCATGGGAATGTACGAATTCCTGTCAGTGTCTTTAAAAAAAGTACTGGTAGAAAATTCATTCTGAGAGATTGAAATCTTAAGGTCCAAAAAATTGTATTTCACGCGGTGCGTCAGTGCGTCGCCCGTGCCCCTAGACGACGTCAAATGTGTGACGAAACGTACGTCGGGAAGGTGACGTGCTGACGCAACTACGTGACGATCCAAGAGGAACGGGCGTTCATCTAAGCCGGCCGGCTTTTGTTTTCTTATTGCCTGTTTATCGAGATGTTTTGTAAGTGTAATCTTCATTAAATTTTTAGCCTTTATTACATACTTCACTATGTGGGCCCCCTTTTTTCATTTTATATTGTTATCACCGCTGACGTGTTATTGAGAGGATCAGTCATCCAGCTAGCAGTGTCATCACTCAAGACCCAGGCTAAGGGTATTTTAGCCATAGGAAGATCTATCTTTGGCTTCTGGTAAGCCTCCAATTTATGTGGGTGTTACGGTGGTGGTGTTAATAGTGTCACATTCAAACTGTGTTGACATACTTCACCATGTGAGTTTTTCTTTTTCTTCCTGCCTGTTATTTTTGGAGCTCTCTACAACCACACTTGCTGAGGATCCCTTAAAGGCCCGGGCTAGGGTTTATAGCCGCAAGCCCATTGAGCTTGCCTTCTGGTAAGCCTCCATCCATTTTTGATGTATTTTTGGTGACGGGTGTTATTCTCCTTTTTGGACTTCACTGACCACTTTACACATAATCAACATTCAATTAAGGACTTGATTTGAATCTGTTTTGTGAAATAACGAACTATCTTTATTGTCTACATTGTTATAATTTTCTCACACTTATACTAAACAGACTTTGTATCTTAATATTCACTTTTGTATTTTTTCCTAGTTAGGTCACTCATAATAATAAATTTTATTTACTTATTTGTTATTTTTCTCACAGCGCAACTTCACATTTTTTGCACGTCCTCAACTATCCCCAATGGGCCACGTCCTCAACTATCCCCAACGGGCCACGTCCTCAACTACCCCCAATGGGCCACGTCCTTAACTTCCCCAAACGGGCCACGTCCTCAACTACCCCCAATGGGCCACGTCCTTAACTACCCCCAATGGGCCACGTCCTTAACTTCCCCCAATGGGCCACGTCCTCAACTACCCCCAATGGGCCACGTCATTAACTTCCCCAAACGGGCCACGTCCTCAATTACCCCCAATGGGCCACATCCTCAACTTCCCCTAATGGGCCACATCCTCAGCTACCCCCAATAGGCCACGTCCTCAACTACCCCACAATGTGCCACGTCCTCAACTTCCCCCAACTGGCCACGTCCTCAACTACCCCCAATATGCCACATCCTTAACTTCCCCCAATGGGCCACGTCCTCAATTTCCCTCTAACGGGCCACGTCCTCAACTATCCCCAACGGGCCACGTCCTCAACTACCCCCAATGGGCCACGTCCTTAACTTCCCCCAACGGGCCACGTCCTCAACTACCCCCAACGGGCCACATCCTCAACTACCCCCAACGGGCCACATCCTTAACTTCCCTCTAACGGGCCACGTCCTCAACTATCCCCAACGGGGGGTGATTTAGAAACTTCCCTTAGATGAAACAACTCTTATCATTACCATGTCAGCTGTGCAAAGTAAGGAAAAACATGGCCCTGTTGGGGGTACTTGAGGACCACCGGTGTAGAGGAAACTAGCGGTCATGATGGACTCCTCCAGGCCAGATTTTCGCACATTTACTTCTAGAACCGCTTCTCCTGCCTTCTAAATACAAAAACTGCGACTTTTCATTGAACAAGAGAAAAGGGAATTCCAGGGAGAATTTGTAAAGGGTATGAAAGGTACAAAATGCCCAGGTGGCCTACAGAGAGGAGTACAGGTGGAGGGGTGAGGGGCGCAGGCTCAGTAGAGATTGGTCCGACTGTACAAAGAAGTGGCTACCACCCCAACCTATATCTGGCTTCTACAGCAAAGTGCCCATAGAAGGGCAATACACATCACAAAGCATTGATTTCCCAGCACACTGACCGGCCAGCTTGCAAAACAACCCAATTGTCCTGTCTAAAGGTTTATGTTAAGAGCAGATATATGTGGAAGACGCAGTGCCCAGGCCAAGGGGCCTCTGTATAGTAGGATCACATATAATAATGGATAGATTGAAGTGCACCCAAAAGGGGAAGCTCTGCTTATTTGCCTCCTGCCCCCTCCACTGCCACATTTTCACCTTTCGGGGGGGGGGGGGGGGGCTGGTTTTGACAGGTACCTGCTCCCAATTCTGAAAAATCGTGGGATCCCTGGACAGGTAAGTGTCTGAATAATAATCAGTAGCTGCTGACTTTTCGTTTTTTCTGAAGGAGCCTCGGGGCAGGTATGTCTGAGGGGAGCAGATGGCAGCACAAGACGGCCCACCCAGGGACCACCGACCTTCGCCGGTCAGTGTACCAAAAGACATCTGTGTACATCGGGATCTGTGCAACTGGTGCTATTCTGACCATGTGTGTTACCACTAGGGATGAGCCAAACTCCCTTCCCCCCGTTCGGTTCGGATCGCACCACAACCTGCCAACAGACCAAAAGTTCGTGTGAACTTTAGAACCCTGTTAAAGTCTATGGGACTCCAACGTTTGAAATCTAAAGTACAAATTTTAAAGGCTAATATGCAAGTTATTGTCCTAAAAAGTGTTTGGGGACCCAGGTCCTGCCCCAGGTGAGTGTTTGGGGACCCGGGTCCTGCCCCAGGGGAGTGTTTGGGGACCCGGGTCCTGCCCCAGGGGAGTGTTTGGGGACCCGGGTCCTGCCCCAGGGGAGTGTTTGGGGACCCGGGTCCTGCCCCAGGGGGGAGTGTTTGGGGACCCGGGTCCTGCCCCAGGGGGGAGTGTTTGGGGACCCGGGTCCTGCCCCAGGGGGGAGTGTTTGGGGACCCGGGTCCTGCCCCAGGGGGGAGTGTTTGGGGACCCGGGTCCTGCCCCAGGGGGAGTGTTTGGGGACCTGGGTCCTGCCCCAGGGGAGTGTATGAGGGACCCGGGTCCTGCCCTAGCGGGGAGTGTTTGGGGACCCGGGTCCTGTCCCCGGGAGAGTGTTTGGGGACCCAGGTCCTGCCCCAGGGGGAGTGTTTGGGGACCCGGGTCCTGCCCCAGGGGAGTGTTTGGGGACCCGGGTCCTGCCCCAGGGGAGTGTTTGGGGACCCGGGTCCTGCCCCAGGGGGGAGTGTTTGGGGACCCGGGTCCTGCCCCAGGTGGGAGTGTTTGGGGACCCGGGTCCTGCCCCAGGGGGAGTGTTTGGGGACCTGGGTCCTGCCCCAGGGGAGTGTTTGGGGACCCGGGTCCTGCCCCAGGGGAGTGTATGAGGGACCCGGGTCCTGCCCTAGGGGGGAGTGTTTGGGGACCCGGGTCCTGTCCCAGGGAGAGTGTTTGGGGACCCGGGTCCTGCCCCAGGGGGAGTGTTTGGGGACCCGGGTCCTGCCCCAGGGGAGTGTTTGGGGACCCGGGTCCTGCCCCAGGGGAGTGTTTGGGGACCCGGGTCCTGCCCCAGGGGGAGTGTTTGGGGACCTGGGTCCTGCCCCAGGGGACTGTTTGGGGACCCGGGTCCTGCCCCAGGGGAGTGTTTGGGGACCCGGGTCCTGTCCCAGGTGAGTGTTTGGGGACCCGGGTCCTGCCCCAGGGGAGTGTTTGGGGACCCGGGTCCTGCCCCAGGGGAGTGTTTGGGGACCCGGGTCCTGCCCCAGGGGAGTGTTTGGGGACCCGGGTCCTGCCCCAGGGGGACTGTTTGGGGACCCGGGTCCTGCCCCAGGGGACATGTATCAATGCAAAAAAAAACATTTTAAAAACTACATTTTTTTGGGCAGCAGTGATTTTAATAATGCTTAAAGTGAAACAATAAAAGTGAAATATTCCTTTAAATTTCGTACCTGGGGGGGTGTGTATAGTATGTCTGTAAAGTAGCGCATGTTTCCCGTACATAGAACTGTCCCTGCACAAAGTGTCATTTCTGAAGGAAAAAAGTCATTTATAATCACTCGCGTCTATTCATGAATTGTCGGGTCCCGGCAATACAGAGAAAAGTCATTCATAAAAAAAGAATGCGTGGGGTCCCCCCCAAATTCAATTAACAGACCCTTTGGGTCTGGTATGGATTTTAAGGGGAACTCCACCCCAAATTTAAAAACAAAATGCCGTGGACCCCACCCTTTTTTTTTTATGAATGACTTTTCTCTGTATTGCCGGGAGCTGACAATTCATTATAGCCGCGAGTGATTATGACTTTTTTTCCTTCAAAAATGACACTTTGTGCAGGGACAGTTCTAAACACGGGAAACATGTGCTACTTTACAGGCATAATATAGACACCCCCCGGTATGAAATTTAAAGGAATATTTCACTTTTATTGTTTCACTTTAAGCATTATTAAAATCACTGCTGCCCAAAAAAATGCAGTTTTTAAAACTTTTTTTGCATTGATACATGTCCCCTGGGACAGGACCCGGGTCCCCAAACACTCCCCTGGGGCAGGACCCGGGTCCCCAAACACTCCCCCTGGGGCAGGACCCGGGTCCCCAAACACTCCCCCTGGGGCAGGACCCGGGTCCCCAAACACTCCCCCTGGGGCAGGACCCGGGTCCCCAAACACTCCCCTGGGGCAGGACCCGGGTCCCCCAAACACTCCCCTGGGGCAGGACCCGGGTCCCCAAACACTCCCCTGGGGCAGGACCCGGGTCCCCACACACTCCCCCCTGGGGCAGGACCCAGGTCCCCCAAACACTCCCCCTGGGGCAGGACCCGGGTCCCCACACACTCCCCCCTGGGGCAGGACCCAGGTCCCCCAAACACTCCCCCTGGGGCAGGACCCGGGTCCCCAAACACTCCCCTGGGGCAGGACCCGGGTCCCCACACACTCCCCCCTGGGGCAGGACCCAGGTCCCCCAAACACTCCCCCTGGGGCAGGACCCGGGTCCCCAAACACTCCCCTGGGGCAGGACCCGAGTCCCCAAACACTTTTTATTAGGGCTGTTACTGATGAAAATTTTTATGTTTGATTAATCGTTTGTTTTTTTAATCGATTTATCGACTAATTTCGATTAATTATAACACACATACAGATCCAACTACTTTTAGCTGATCTCCTTGCAGGCCGATTCTCAGTGCAGCTCCAACCACTGGAGAAATGGAGAGCAGGATAGAAAACAAACACAGGCAGCGCTCGATGGGAATCGCATTACAACTTTTATTGTCTTCAAGTAGGTAACAAAATGTATATTGCACTGGAGATAAAATCGATGGAGCTCCATAAACTGTAAGAATGGTGCGAGTAATTCCAAACGGGAGCAAAAGCAGTAATAAAAACATGAAGCCAAGTATGATACTGGTATAAAAATGTGTACAGCGATACCACTGCTGAATCCAGGTGAGGAGGGGTTAACATCAGTCCGTCGGCATGTAGATGTCCCATGAAGGAAACTATCACATCATCCCAGGATGATAGAGGGAAGTGATAGAGGGAAGTGATGGAGGGAAGTGATGGAGGGAAGTGATAGAAGGAAGTGATAGAGGGAAGTGATGGAGGGAAGTGATAAAAGGAAGTGATAGAGGGAAGTGATAGAGGGAAGTGATAGAAGGAAGTGATAGAGGGAAGTGATAGAGGGAAGTGATGGAGGGAAGTGATGGAGGGAAGTGATAGAGGGAAGTGATAGAGGGAAGTGATAGAGGGAAGTGATAGAGGGAAGTGATAGAAGGAAGTGATAGAGGGAAGTGATAGAGGGAAGTGATAGAGGGAAGTGATGGAGGGAAGTGATAGAGGGAAGTGATAGAGGGAAGTGATGGAGGGAAGTGATGGAGGGAAGTGATGGAGGGAAGTGATAGAAGGAAGTGATAGAGGGAAGTGATGGAGGGAAGTGATAAAAGGAAGTGATAGAGGGAAGTGATAGAGGGAAGTGATAGAAGGAAGTGATAGAGGGAAGTGATGGAGGGAAGTGATGGAGGGAAGTGATAGAGGGAAGTGATAGAGGGAAGTGATAGAGGGAAGTGATAGAAGGAAGTGATAGAGGGAAGTGATAGAGGGAAGTGATAGAGGGAAGTGATAGAGGGAAGTGATAGAGGGAAGTGATGGAGGGAAGTGATGGAGGGAAGTGATAGAAGGAAGTGATAGAGGGAAGTGATAGAGGGAAGTGATAGAAGGAAGTGATAGAGGGAAGTGATGGAGGGAAGTGATGGAGGGAAGTGATAGAGGGAAGTGATAGAGGGAAGTGATAGAGGGAAGTGATAGAGGGAAGTGATAGAGGGAAGTGATAGAGGGAAGTGATAGGGGAAGTGATAGAGGGAGTGATGGAGGGAAGTGATAGAAGTGATAGAGGGAAGTGATAGAGGGAAGTGATAGAGGGAAGTGATAGAGGGAGTGATAGAGGGAAGTGATAGAGGGAAGTGATAGAGGGAAGTGATAGAGGGAGTGATGGAGGATAGAAGTGATAGAGGGAAGTGATAGAGGGAAGTGATAGAGGGAAGTGATGGAGGGAGGGAGTGATGGAGGATAGAAGTGATAGAGGGAAGTGATAGAGGGAAGTGATGGAGGGAAGTGATAGAGGGAAGTGATAGAGGGAAGTGATAGAGGGAAGTGATGGAGGGAAGTGATAGAAGGAAGTGATAGAGGGAAGTGATAGAGGGAAGTGATAGAGGGAAGTGATAGAGGGAAGTGATAGAGGGAAGTGATAGAAGGAAGTGATAGAAGGAAGTGATAGAGGGAAGTGATAGAGGGAAGTGATGGAGGGAAGTGATGGAGGGAAGTGATGGAGGGAAGTGATAGAGGGAAGTGATGGAGGGAAGTGAAGTGATAGTGAAGTGATGATAGAGGGAAGTGATAGAGGGATAGAAGTGATAGAGGGAAGTGATAGAGGGAAGTGATGGAGGGAAGTGATGGAGGGAAGTGATAGAGGGAAGTGATGGAGGGAAGTGATAGAAGGAAGTGATAGAAGGAAGTGATAGAAGGAAGTGATAGAAGGAAGTCATAGAAGGAAGTGATAGAGGGAAGTGATAGAAGAAAGTGATAGAGGGAAGTGATAGAGGGAAGTGATAGAGGGAAGTGATAGAAGGAAGTGATAGAAGGAAGAGGGAAGTGATAGAAGGAAGTGATAGAAGGAAGTGATAGAAGGAAGTCATAGAAGGAAGTGATAGAGGGAAGTGTAACAGCCCTTGCGTGTGGCAGATAGGAAGGTCCCACCGACATGCAGATATGAAGGCACAGCAAAGGAGCCCTTGAGATGGACACGGCAACCCCCGACGGAACTCCCTGAAGGCCCAGAAGCCGGTGGAGAGGTAAGTACCAATCAAAAGAATTTTAATCGATCAAAAAAATGAAAGATTCATCGATTAATTAAAAGTTAATTTGCACAGCCCTACTTTTTATTACAATAACTTGCATATTAGCCTTTAAAATTCACACTTTAGATTTCAAACGTTCGAGTCCCATAGACTTTAACAGGGTTCTAAAGTTCACACGAACTTGCCGCGAACACCCCAAATAATGCGCTGTTCGGCGACCAGGCAATGTTCTAGTCCAACACGAGTTCTACTCGAAGCTCATCCCTAGTTACCACATCATGGGCGGCAAGTTAGAGCAAAGAAGAAATTCTGTGTGAAACTGGGCAGGTTTACGAAGATGCTGCTTTGAGTCGTTCTAAATATTGTATTAGTGGCACGCCGGCTTCAAGAGAAGAAGAACATCACTGGAAGACAACGAGAGATCAGGAAGACCTTCAATGAGCTCAACCCGGAATGGCAAAACCATTCGGCAACTTGTGCATGATGATCGACGGACTCGAAGCATCGCTGAAAACTTGCCGAATTTCAGGTTTCACACAGAATTTCCTGTTTGCACTTTGTTCTAACTCGTTGTCCATGACATATCAGACGGGGTAACATGTGTGGGCAGAATAGCACCAGTTGCACAGCTCCTCCCGAAACTTTTTGATACCACCTCATATATATTGCACATGGGCATTGGGGGTGGTCATTGGAGGTGGACACTGGGGGTGGTCATTGGAGGTGGGCATTGGGGGTGGTCATTGGAGGTGGGCACTGGGGGTGGTCATTGGAGGTGGGCATTGGGGATGGTCATTGGAGGTGGGCATTGGAGGTGGGAACTGGGGGTGGTCATTGGAGGTGGGCACTGGGGGTGGTCATTGGAGGTGGGCACTGGGGGTGGTCATTGGAGGTGGGCTCTGGGGGTGGTCATTGGAGGTGGGCACTGGGGGTGGTCATTGGAGGTGGGCACTGGGGGTGGTCATTGGAGGTGGGCATTGGGGATGGTCATTGGAGGTGGGCATTGGGGATGATCATTGGAGGTGGGCATTGGAGGTGGGAACTGGGGGTGGTCATTGGAGGTGGGCACTGGGGGTGGTCATTGGAGATGGGCATTGGGGATGGTCATTGGAGGTGGTCATTGGAGGTGGGCATTGGAGGTGGTCATTGGAGGTGGGCACTAGGGGTGGGCATGCACAGTGGGTTAGGGTCATTTCTTCGATTTATGGTTTCATGACTAAAAGATCTGAAATCTCTCCTGTAGTGGCCTTCTCCGACACGGATCCAGTCGCAGGGATGACATCACTTCACCTTAATTAATCTCACCTCTTTATGAAGTGTGAAATCTCTCACATTCTGAGAGGATTATGAAGTCATTATCGTTGGCAGACGGAGCGGATTGTACACAATGGGATTGGGATGGTCTTATGAAATGTCAAATAAAACTCAAGGAGAGAAGATTTCGACATTTGCAGATGCCAGCAGACGGCTTTTATTTGCCTGTTATCATCACATGGAGAGTAATTACCGCCCACAGAGAAGAGAATTGTTCTTCTCCTCAGAAATCGGAACTCCGGACATTCCTCTGTTGGCGGGAGGAAGGAGCGCCGAGAACGTTTTTCGGGTGGTTGGATCTGATTTGTTCTTAGTGGTCAGTGGGACACAAGACCAGAGGAAGGTTGCGGGACTTTGCTTGTTCATATGATCGTCCAATAAAGAAAGCTTTGTACTTCAAACATCAATAAAATCCCCCCTCCCCCACTGCATATAAAACAAAATACAAATATTCCTTTTATTTGGGAGAAATGAAAACAAGAGATCCTCGTAGTGAGGAAATTCAGATCCAAATATAGTGTCAGTCATTCTGGATTTGTCCTTCTCATTCCAGCCAAATCTCAAATGGCACTGGTTGGGGTTCCACTTTAAGTTTATCTTTCTGAAGCCTATTAGTTGTATCACGTGATCCACCATTGGAAGCAGAACCCCTGACGCGTTTCACTAATTATTGGATGTGAACATTTATTACACCCGAGTTTTCCTGATATCTTCTCTTTCTTTGTTGGGTTGTCTAATAAAGAAACAGAACATGTTTTCAGGGCTTCTCCATATTTGAGGGGTTAACCAATGAGGTGTGTGAGTTCAACATTAAATTTCCCGACGTCTTCCTCCTAGGCCAGGATGTGCGTTCACCAGTCTTGTGCTCGAGGATTTGTTGGTACACAAGGCGACTCCGTCGTGATTCGAGATCCTGACTGATCCAAAAGGCAGACAATTCATTTTATGGCTCTCCAGAATTGATACAGAGGAGAAATACAAGGACATGGCCAACATGAGAGAGGAGAAATACTCGGAACACGACCAACATGGCAGAGGAGAAATACTCGGAACACGACCAACATGGCAGAGGAGAAATACTCGGAACACGACCAACATGGCAGAGGAGAAATACTCGGAACACGACCAACATGGCAGAGGAGAAATACTCGGAACACGACCAACATGGCAGAGGAGAAATACTCGGAACACGACCAACATGGCAGAGGAGAAATACTCGGAACACGACCAACATGGCAGAGGAGAAATACTCGGAACACGGCCAACATGGCAGAGGAGAAATACTCGGGACACGGCCAACATGAGAGAGGAGAAATACTCGGGACACGGCCAACATGAGAGAGGAGAAATACGAGGACACGGCCAACATGAGAGAGGAGAAATACGAGGACACGGCCAACATGAGAGAGGAGAAATACGAGGACACGGCCAACATGAGAGAGGAGAAATACGAGGACACGGCCAACATGAGAGAGGAGAAATACGAGGACACGGCCAACATGAGAGAGGAGAAATACGAGGACACGGCCAACATGAGAGAGGAGAAATACGAGGACACGGCCAACATGAGAGAGGAGAAATACGAGGACACGGCCAACATGAGAGAGGAGAAATACGAGGACACGGCCAACATGAGAGAGGAGAAATACGAGGACACGGCCAACATGAGAGAGGAGAAATACGAGGACACGGCCAACATGAGAGAGGAGAAATACGAGGACACGGCCAACATGAGAGAGGAGAAATACGAGGACACGGCCAACATGAGAGAGGAGAAATACGAGGACACGGCCAACATGAGAGAGGAGAAATACGAGGACACGGCCAACATGAGAGAGGAGAAATACGAGGACACGGCCAACATGAGAGAGGAGAAATACGAGGACACGGCCAACATGAGAGAGGAGAAATACGAGGACACGGCCAACATGAGAGAGGAGAAATACGAGGACACGGCCAACATGAGAGAGGAGAAATACGAGGACACGGCCAACATGAGAGGGGAGAAATACGAGGACACGGCCAACATGAGAGAGGAGAAATACGAGGACACGGCCAACATGAGAGAGGAGAAATACGAGGACACGGCCAACATGAGAGAGGAGAAATACGAGGACACGGCCAACATGAGAGAGGAGAAATACGAGGACACGGCCAACATGAGAGAGGAGAAATACGAGGACACGGCCAACATGAGAGAGGAGAAATACGAGGACACGGCCAACATGAGAGAGGAGAAATAGGAGGACATGGCCAACATGAGAGAGGAGAAATACGAGGACACGGCCAACATGAGAGAGGAGAAATAGGAGGACACGGCCAACATGAGAGAGGAGAAATACGAGGACATGGCCAACATGAGAGAGGAGAAATACGAGGACACGGCCAATAATACAGCAACATTTGTATAGAAAGATCTATTGATCAATGTAGAAGATGATTAACAAATATTTTGCTGTACTCCGATCATTTCAATAAAGTGGTTTAGGGAAGCGTTCTAATATCTATCAATAATGCACATTTACATATCAGACAATTAATAAAACTCAACGTGGCTTTGTGGTGGGATTGTCTCGGGGGACATTGAGTTTTCCTCATTTCTTCTACTGGCTGCTGCCAGACCCGACCCCATCCAATGTTCTCACGTAGCGAATGTTATGAATATTACAATCGGAGATATTTCCTTTAATGTTACCTCTCCACTCTTATAGCAGGAAAATGATTACCAGGAGTCCCAATTGGATGGGAAATAATAATATTCTATGGATAGAAAAGACAATTCAGTAATCAGATAAGAGATAATGAGAAGAGCCAAATTCACTTCTCATGCCGCGTACATGCAACTGTTTTTCGGGTTGTAAAAAATAAAGTTTTTAATGGTCTAGAAAAAACACACTCCGATCATTGAAACGGCGTTGCCCACACATGATCGTGAAAAAAAAATGCTCTAGCAAAGCGCGGTGACGCACAACACGTACAACGGCACTATAAAGGGGAGGTTCCATGCGGATGGCGCCTCCCTGGGGCTGCTTTAGCTGATTCCTTGTTAGTAAAAGACGATTTGCGCTTTTCTGTCTGTTACAGCGCGATGAATGTGCGATCTCCATTATGAACGCAAGTTTTACCAGAACAAGCGCTCCTGTCTCATAACTTGCTTCTGAGCACGCGCGGGTTTTACACGTCGTTAACCACTTCAGGTCCGCGCTATTGACAAAATACGTAAACAGCGCGGACCTGAGGCGCCGGGGTAACGTCTTTGGACGTGATTTGCTTGTAATTCCCCGCGCGCGCCACAGGGTGGCGCGCGGCGGGGAAAAACAGTCACGACGCCTCACCGAGGATCCGATGTGTGTACCCGGCGGCCGCGATGTCCGTCAGGTACACGCGATCGTCGGTGAGAGAGCAGGGACGTGGAGCTCTGAGTGTAAACACAGAGCTTCACGTCCTGTCAGTGAGGTGACAGATGCTGTTTCTCTTGTACATAGGGACACAGCATCGGTCACCTCCCCCAGTCACCCCCCTCCCCCCACACAGTCAGAACACACCCAGGCAATACATTTAACCCCTTCCTCGCCCCCTAGTGTTAACCCCTTCAATGCCAGTCACATTTATACAGTAATTAGTGCATTTTTATAGCACTGGTCGCTGTATAAATGTGAATGGCGCCAAAAATGTGTCAAAAGTGTCCGATGTGTCCGTCGCAATATCGCAGTCCCAATAAAAATGGCAGATCGCCGCCATTACTAGTAAAACAAAAATATAAAAAAAAAATCATAATTATGTCCCCTATTGTGTAGGTGCTATAACTTTTGCGCAAAGCAGTCACTTATTGTGATTTTTTTTTTTTTTTTTATAAAAATACGTAGAAGAATACGTATCGGCCTTAACTGAGAAAAAAATATATAAAAAAAAAAAAAAAATTGGATATTTATTATAGCAACAAGTAAAAAATATATATATATTTTTAAATTGTCGCTCTTTTTTTCATTATAACGCAAAAAATAAAAACCGCACGGGCGATCAAATACCACCAAAAGAAAGCTCTATTTGTGGGGAAAAAAGGACGCCAATTTTGTTTGGGAGCCACGTCGCACGACCGCGCAATTGTCAGTTAAAGCGACGCAGTGCCGGAAGCTGAAATTTCGCCTGGGCACGAAGGGGGTTTATGTGCCCAGTAAGCAAGTGGTTAAAGCCCACACACGATCATTTTTTACGACGTTAAAAACGTCAGCGTTAAAAACGATGCGAAAAATTAGAGCATGTTTCAATGCCCATTTATTACATTGTGAAAAATGCTCTGGAGCCCACACACCATAATTTTTAATGAGATTAAAAAAAACGTAATTTTTTAGAACCCGAAAAACGGTCGTGTGTACGCGGCATCAGACAACTCATTTAAACGTTTGGTTCCTCTAAGTGACTAATCCGAGGAATTATCTGAAGCAGAAATTTCACAAGACTTGAGGGAAGATCTCTTGTGACGCCTTGAGCTCTTCCAATGACACGCCTATCACCTCCCAGCCAAGCATCTTATAAACTGACGAGCCCATCACCCGACCTTCCAAAAGAGACAACTAACAGAATCCTTCCAGCAGCTGATCCGGTAAGTACAGAAATTCTCTAAACAAAGATTGAATGCCGAAAGACAGAAAGAGAAGCAAATCTACAGTGCCAAGGGAATAAATATTGCATGAGAATGTACAGACTACCTGGAGAAGAGAGTCTGAGAGTAGAGGGAGTGCGGAGAGTCTAAGAGTAGAGGGAGTGCAGAGAGTCTGAGAGTAGAAGGAGTGCAGAGAGTCTGAGAGTGGAGGGAGTGCGGAGAGTCTAAGAGTAGAGGGAGTGCAGAGAGTCTAAGAGTAGAGGGAGTGCAGAGAGTCTGAGAGTAGAAGGAGTGCAGAGAGTCTGAGAGTAGAAGGAGTGCAGAGAGTCAGAGTAGAGGGAGTGCAGAGAGTCAGAGTAGAGGGAGTGCAGAGAGTCAGAGTAGAGGGAGTGCAGAGAGTCTGAGAGTAGAAGGAGTGCAGAGAGTCAGAGTAGAGGGAGTGCAGAGAGTCTGAGAGTAGAGGGAGTGCAGAGAGTCTAAGAGTAGAAGGAGTGCAGAGAGTCTGAGAGTAGAGGGAGTGCAGAGAGTCTGAGAGTAGAGGGAGTGCAGAGAGTCTGAGAGTAGAAGGAGTGCAGAGAGTCTGAGAGTGGAGGGAGTGCGGAGAGTCTAAGAGTAGAGGGAGTGCAGAGAGTCTGAGAGTAGAAGGAGTGCAGAGAGTCTGAGAGTAGAGGGAGTACAGAGAGTCTGAGAGTAGAAGGAGTGCAGAGAGTCTGAGAGTAGAGGGAGTACAGAGAGTCTGAGAGTAGAAGGAGTGCAGAGAGTCAGAGTAGAGGGAGTGCAGAGAGTCAGAGTAGAGGGAGTGCAGAGAGTCTGAGAGTAGAAGGAGTGCAGAGAGTCAGAGTAGAGGGAGTGCAGAGAGTCTGAGAGTAGAGGGAGTGCTGAGAGTCTAAGAGTAGAAGGAGTGCAGAGAGTCTGAGAGTAGAGGGAGTGCAGAGAGTCTGAGAGTAGAGGGAGTGCAGAGAGTCTGAGAGTAGAAGGAGTGCAGAGAGTCTGAGAGTAGAGGGAGTACAGAGAGTCTGAGAGTAGAGGGAGTACAGAGAGTCAGAGTAGAGGGAGTGCAGAGAGTCAGAGTAGAGGGAGTGCAGAGAGTCAGAGTAGAGGGAGTGCAGAGAGTCTGAGAGTAGAAGGAGTGCAGAGAGTCTGAGAGTAGAGGGAGTACAGAGAGTCTGAGAGTAGAGGGAGTACAGAGAGTCTGAGAGTAGAAGGAGTGCAGAGAGTCTGAAAGTAGAGGGAGTGCAGAGAGTCTGAAAGTAGAGGGAGTGTGGAGAATCTGAGAGTAGAGGGAGTGTGGAGAATCTGAGAGTAGGAGTACAGAGAGTCTGAGAATAGAGGGAGTACAGACAGTCTGAGAGTAGAAGGAGTGCAGAGAGTCTGAGAGTAGAGGGAGTACAGAGAGTCTGAGAGTAGAGGGAGTACAGAGAGTCTGAGAGTAGAGGGAGTACAGAGAGTCTGAGAGTAGAGGGAGTACAGAGAGTCTGAGAGTAGAGGGAGTACAGAGAGTCTGAGAGTAGAAGGAGTGCAGAGAGTCTGAGAGTAGAGGGAGTGCAGAGAGTCTGAGAGTAGAGGGAGTACAGAGTGTCTGAGAGTAGAGGGAGTACAGAGAGTCTGAGAGTAGAAGGAGTGCAGAGAGTCTGAGAGTAGAGGGAGTACAGACAGTCTGAGAGTAGAAGGAGTGCAGGGAGTCTGAGAGTGGAGGGAGTGCAGAGAGTCTGAGAGTGGAGGGAGTGCAGAGAGTCTGAGAGTGGAGGGAGTGCAGAGAGTCTGAGACTAGAAGGAGTGCAGAGAGTCTGAGACTAGAAGGAGTGCAGAGAGTCTGAGACTAGAAGGAGTGCAGAGAGTCTGAGAGTAGAAGGAGTGCAGAGAGTCTGAGAGTAGAAGGAGTGCAGAGAGTCTGAGAGTAGAGGGAGTACAGAGAGTCTGAGAGTAGAGGGAGTGCAGAGAGTCTGAGAGTAGAGGGAGTGCAGAGAGTCTGAGAGTAGAAGGAGTGCAGAGAGTCTGAGAGTAGAGGGAGTGCAGAGAGTCTGAAAGTAGAAGGAGTGCAGAGAGTCAGAGTAGAGGGAGTGCGGAGAGTCTAAGAGTAGAAGGAGTGCAGAGAGTCTGAGAATAGAGGGAGTGCAGAAAGTCTGAGAGTAGAGGGAGTGCGGAGAGTCTAAGAGTAGAAGAAGTGCAGAGTCTGAGAGTAGGAGTACAGAGAGTCTGAGAATAGAGGGAGTACAGAGAGTCTGAGAATAGAGGGAGTGTGAAGAATCTGAGAGTAGAGGGAGTACAGAGAGTCTGAGAGTAGAGGGAGTGCAGAGAGTCTGAGAGTAGAAGGAGTGCAGAGAGTCTGAGAGTAGAAGGAGTGCAGAGAGTCTGAGAGTAGAAGGAGTGCAGAGAGTCTGAGAGTAGAAGGAGTGCAGAGAGTCTGAGAGTAGAGGAAGTGTGGAGAATCTGAGAGTAGAGGAAGTGTGGAGAATCTGAGAGTAGAGGGAGTGTGGAGAGTCTGAAGCCGCGTACACGGCAGAGAACCTCGACGGGCAGAACACATCGTTCCGCCCGTCGAGGTTCCCTGCCAGCCGTCGAAATCGGCGACCCGCCCGTCGGGAATGGCAACCAGCCATTCATCCAGGCGAGCCGTCGAGCAAATAGAGAGCCTGCTCTCTATTCGCTCGACGGGATTCCCGACGGGCGGGGCGAGCCAGGAGCGTACACACGGCCGAGGTTCTCACTGGAATGCAGCTCCCAGCGAGGTTCTCGCTGCTTTCTAGCGAGAACCTCGGTTGTGTGTACACCGCCTGAGAGTAGGAGTACAGAGAGTCTGAGAGTAGAGGGAGTGCGGAGAGTCTGAGAGTAGAAGGAGTGCAGAGAGTCTGAGAGTAGAGGGAGTGCGGAGAGTCTGAGAGTAGAAGGAGTGCAGAGAGTCTGAGAGTAGAAGGAGTGCAGAGAGTCTGAGAGTAGAAGGAGTGCAGAGAGTCTGAGAGTAGAGGGAGTGCAGAGAGTCTGAGAGTAGAGGGAGTGCGGAGAGTCTGAGAGTAGAGGGAGTGCGGAGAGTCTGAGAGTAGAGGGAGTGCGGAGAGTCTGAGAGTAGAGGGAGTGCGGAGAGTCTGAGAGTAGAGGGAGTGCGGAGAGTCTGAGAGTAGAGGGAGTGCGGAGAGTCTGAGAGTAGAAGGAGTGCGGAGAATCTGAGAGTAGAGGGAGTACAGAGAGTCTGATGCCGCGTACACACGATCACTTTTTGTGATGAAAAAAAAATTAAATCATTTAAAATGATCGTGTGTGGGCAAAACGTTGTTTTATGTCTTCTGAAAAACGTCAAAAAAAAAATTCGAACATGCTTGAATTTTTTGTGTCGTTTTTCAAAATGTCATAAAAGTGATGGTGTGTGGGCAAAACGACGTTTAAAACCACGTTTTTAAAACAGCGCATGCTCAGAAGCAAGTTATGAGACGGAGCTTCAATGGAACAGAGTGTACGTCACCGCGCTTTGCTAGAGCTTTTTGCAAAAACGATGGTGTGTATGCAACGTCGTTTTTTAAAATGAAGTTTGAAAAACGTTTTGTTTCGTGAGATAAAATTACATTTTTTTTTCATCACAAAAAGTGATCGTGTGTACGCGGCATGAGGGTAGAGGGAGAGCAAAGAGTCTGAGAGTAGAGGGAGTGCAGAGAGTCTAAGGGCCAGATTCAGGTAGAGTTAGGCTGGCGGATCAATGGATCCGCCAGCCTAACTGTGACTTTAAGCCGGCGTTTTTGTTTTCTATAACCAGAAAACAAGAAACGCCGGGTTGGAGTTCCGATGCGATCGGCGTAATTGAATTTCGCCATCGCATCGTTACTTCAACTTAAAAATGGCGCCGGGGGCGTTCCCGCCGATTTACGCTCAAAAAATATGTTAATGAGCGGAAATCGGCAATTCACGATCTTTTTCGGGCGCGACGCAGTGACTTTACGACGTTTCCGGAAGCGATACGTGGCGTATAGATAAAGCAGCCCCCTAGTGGAGTATCCTATGTTAGGTATAGGCGTCGTCATCGCGTCGGAAAAAAAACAAATCGCGTCGCTTGCGTAAAACGTTCATGAATGGGGATGTGACGTCATTGACGCTCACTGACAGAATTTGGAGCATGTGCACTGGGATGCATTGACACTCGACGCATGCGCAGTACGTTCGCCGCGGGATCGCGATTAGTTTAAATAATACACGCCCCGTACCCGCCCAATTTGAATTCCGCCGGCTCATTTGCGATGCGCTGCCGCAACTTTAGGAGCAAGTGCTTCATGAATAACAGCACTTGCTCCTAAAATTTCAGCAGAGTAACGTAAATGAGAAACGTTACTCCAGAGCAAAGATGCTCCCATCTACCTGAATCTGGCCCAGAGAGTAGAAGGAGTGCAGAGAGTCTGAATGAATGAATGAATGAATGAATGAATGAATGGGAACTTATATAGCGCAGCACATGCGAAGTAAATCGCCTCTGGGCGCTTGTTGTTCCTGTCTCTTTTGAGATCAAAAGAGATGAGTCTTAATCTTTCTCCTGAAGACTAGATAGTTCTCCTCCAGCCGAATGCTGGCTGGTAAGGCGTTCCATAGTCTGGGACCTTGGACAGCGAATCTCCTGTCTCCTTTGGACTTGTATCTGGCTTTCGGTATCTGAAGCCGATTTTGATTGGTGGATCGTAGAATACGATTGGGATTGTGAACTTGTAATTTTTCGCATAGATAATGGGGAGCATTCCCATGGATACATCTATGCGCTAGACAGAGAGCTTTAAAAGTGATTCTGTCTTTAACTGGTAGCCAGTGAAGGGATCTCAGTGAAGGTGAGATCGATTCCCAGGGTTTTTTCCCTGTCACAAGTCTGGCGGCCGTATTTTGAACGACTTGAAGACGAGCGATTTGGTACTTGGGGAGTCCGAGGTAAAGGGCATTTGCATAGTCCAGTCTGGAGTTTACAATTGCTCCCACCACGACCGCTATGTCATTCTTGGGAATAAAAGGCGTGAGTCTGCGTAGTAGGCGCAGCAGATGGTGAGATCCGCTGACTACTGCCCCTATTTGTGCGTTCATTGTCATGTCGGAGTCAAAGATGACCCCAAGACTTTTGACTTTGGTGCTAGGGGTGATGATTTTGCCCAGAATGGGCGGGGGGATCCAGGTTGTTGTCGATTGATTCCTACGCTTGGCGTGAAACAGAAGGAGTTCTGGTTTCGCTCCGTTGAGTTTGAGATAACTCTTTGTCATCCAGTCCTCTATCATAGAGAGGCATGTCTCTAGGTTGAGGTGGTGATCCTTTTTATTGCAAATGCGGAAGTACAGTTGCGTGTCGTCTGCATATGAGTGATATAGCAGTTTTTGGCTGCTGATAATTTCGAAAAGAGGACGCACATAGATGTTGAATAACATCGGCGACAGGGGAGATCCTTGAGGGACCCCGCACGATAATGTGCGTTGTTCAGAAGTGAAGGGTCCTAGCTTCACTATTTGCGAACGGTTTTCCAAAAAAGAGGAGAACCAGGATAGATCTGCGACTTTGGCTATTTTAGCCAGCCGAGTCAATAGCAGCTTGTGATCAACTGTATCAAAGGCTGCGCTTAGGTCCAGCAAAACCAGAAGAGAAGATTCTCCTTCGTCTGCGGCCTCGAGAACATCGTCCCATATCTTAAGCAATGCTGTTTCCGTCCCGTGACCGGGACGGAATCCTGATTGAAGTGGGTCGAGTAAGTTGTGGGTATCTAGATGCAGTTGCAGCTGCTGTACCACAGCTTTCTCCATTACCTTGGAGAGAACATTTAGGCCTGTTATGGGGCGCCAGTTGAGTGGATCCTTAGGATCCAGGGTGGCTTTCTTCAAGATGGGTTGAATGAAACCCTCCTTCAGCTGGGAGGGCATTATGCCCTCCCTGAAGGATTGGTTGATAAGCTGCGTGACAGGAGGTGCCAGGATATCGGCGCATTCCTTGAGCAGTTTAGTGGGGATAATATCATTTGGCGCAGTGCTGTTGCGCAGAGTGCCGATGATATTTTTAGTGGTCTGAATAGAGATGGGTTCCAGCGTGAACTCACCTAACTGTGGTGAATTGCTGCCGGTGCTGTGTAAATGACTACGGGGGGGGCTGGGAGAGCAATTGTTCTGCTGAATGCTTTGCCGGATTGCCTCAATTTTGTTAATAAAGCAATCCGACAACTCATCGCAAAATTCTTGTGTATCCAAGTTGGGGGCTTCCAGACATCCTGGATTCATGGTCTGAGTGACCAGCTTGAAGAGTTCGCGGGGTCGATTTAGGGCACCGTTGATAGCCTCAGAAAAATAGTTTTTCTTGGCTTCGAAGATTTGCTTGTAGTATTTTCTGGTTTTTGCCTTGTAGATCGAGAGGTTCTCATCTGAAGAGCTTCTTTTCCAGGCTGCTTCTGCCCTTCTGCGCTCTTGCTTCAGTAACGCCAGCTGGTTGTTGAACCAGCCAGAGTTATTTTTCCTGATCAGAGTCTTTCGTTTCGGCGCTATCAAGTCAGCTGACTGCAATAGTGCTGTGTTTATGGCCTCCAGAGTTTCTTCCGCTGTTTGGTGCGGTTGAATTGTGTTTAATTTTTCCCCTAACGTGGCTTTGA
The DNA here is from genome assembly GCA_029574335.1 of Rana kukunoris. Classification (NCBI taxonomy): domain Eukaryota; kingdom Metazoa; phylum Chordata; class Amphibia; order Anura; family Ranidae; genus Rana; species Rana kukunoris. The sequence goes on from JAJQKJ010001658.1 coordinate 41,574, forward strand.
AGAGTTCCGAGTGGAGCTTCTTCTGACATCTGGTCCAGTGTGTTGTCACTGGATTTGATGTTTTTGTTAGGGGGGGGAATTCAGAAATAATGAACTTTATTGCATGGTGATCTGTCCATGGCAATGGTTCATTATCCAATATTTTTATTTCCAGATCTTGTCTGAAAATAAGATCGAACGTGTGACCTGAAGCATGTGTGGGCCCACATACTAGTTGCTGAAGCCCTAATCCTTCCAAGTGGTCGATGCAGGCGTCAGCAATGGGGTCTTGCGGGGAGTTGGCCCAGAGGTTGAAATCCCCGAGCAGCAAAAGGTGTTTGCTGTTCAGGGTATAGGTGGAGACAAAGTCCGTCAAAGATGGGAGCAGCTGCGACTTGGGGCCGGGGCCCAGAGAGTAGAAGGAGTGCAGAGAGTCTGAGAGTAGAGGGTGTGCAGAGAGTTGTGTGTTGGGTGGTGAGTGTTGGATTGTGTGTTGGGTGGTGAGTGTTGGATTGTGTGTTGAGTGGTGATTGTTGGATTGTGTGTTGGGTGGTGAGTGTTGGATTTTGTATTGGGTCTTGAGTGCTGGATTGTGTGTTGGGTGGTGATTGTTGGATTGTGTTTTGGATGGTGAGTGTTGGATTGTGTGTTGGGTGGTGAGTGTTGGATTGTGTGTTGGGTGCTGAGTGTTGGATTGTGTGTTGGGTGCTGAGTGTTGGATTGTGTGTTGGGTGCTGAGTGTTGGATTGTGTGTTGGGTGCTGAGTGTTGGATTGTGTGTTGGGTGCTGAGTGTTGGATTGTGTGTTGGGTGCTGAGTGTTGGATTGTGTGTTGGGTGCTGAGTGTTGGATTGTGTGTTGGGTGCTGAGTGTTGGATTGTGTGTTGGGTGGTGATTGTTGGATTGTGTGTTGGGTGGTGAGTGTTGGATTCTGTGTTGGGTGGTGAGTGTTGGATTCTGTGTTGGGTGGTGAGTGTTGGATTCTGTGTTGGGTGGTGAGTGTTGGATTGTGTGTTGGGTGGTGAGTGTTGGATTGTGTGTTGGGTGGTGATTGTTGGATTGTGTGTTGGGTGGTGATTGTTGGATTGTGTGTTGAGTGGCGAGTGTTGGATTGTGTGTTGAGTGGCGAGTGTTGGATTGTGTGTTGGGTGGTGAGCGTTGGATTGTGTGTTGGGTGGTGAGCGTTGGATTGTGTGTTGGGTGGTGATTGTTGGATTGTGTGTTGGGTGGTGAGTGTTGGATTGTGTGTTGGGTGGTGAGTGTTGGATTGTGTGTTGGGTGGTGAGTGTTGGATTGTGTGTTGGGTGGTGAGTGTTGGATTGTGTGTTGTGTGGTGAGTGTTGGATTGTGTGTTGGGTGGTGATTGTTGGATTGTGTGTTGGGTGGTGAGTGTTGGATTGTGTGTTGAGTGGCGAGTGTTGGATTGTGTGTTGGGTGGTGAGCGTTGGATTGTGTGTTGGGTGGTGAGCGTTGGATTGTGTGTTGGGTGGTGATTGTTGGATTGTGTGTTGGGTGGTGAGTGTTGGATTGTGTGTTGGGTGGTGAGTGTTGGATTGTGTGTTGGGTGGTGATTGTTGGATTGTGTGTTGGGTGGTGATTGTTGGATTGTGTGTTGGGTGGTGAGTGTTGGATTGTGTGTTGGGTGGTGAGTGTTGGATTGTGTGTTGGGTGGTGATTGTTGGATTGTGTGGTGATTGTTGGATTGTGTGGTGAGTGTTGGATTGTGTGTTGGGTGGTGATTGTTGGATTGTGTGTTGGGTGGTGATTGTTGGATTGTGTGTTGGGTGGTGATTGTTGGATTGTGTGTTGGGTGGTGATTGTTGGATTGTGTGTTGGGTGGTGATTGTTGGATTGTGTGTTGGGTGGTGATTGTTGGATTGTGTGTTGGGTGGTGATTGTTGGATTGTGTGTTGGGTGGTGAGTGTTGGATTGTGTGTTGGGTGGTGATTGTTGGATTGTGTGTTGGGTGGTGATTGTTGGATTGTGTGTTGGGTGGTGATTGTTGGATTGTGTGTTGGGTGGTGATTGTTGGATTGTGTGTTGGGTGGTGATTGTTGGATTGTGTGTTGGGTGGTGATTGTTGGATTGTGTGTTGGGTGGTGATTGTTGGATTGTGTGTTGGGTGGTGATTGTTGGATTGTGTGTTGGGTGGTGATTGTTGGATTGTGTGTTGGGTGGTGATTGTTGGATTGTGTGTTGGGTGGTGATTGTTGGATTGTGTGTTGGGTGGTGAGTGTTGGATTCTGTGTTGAGTGGTGATTGTTGGATTGTGTGTTGAGTGGTGATTGTTGGATTGTGTGTTGGGTGGTGATTGTTGGATTGTGTGTTGGGTGGTGATTGTTGGATTGTGTGTTGGGTGGTGATTGTTGGATTGTGTGTTGGGTGGTGATTGTTGGATTGTGCCTCGGGGCGCTTGGTATCCATTTCCCCCTACACGTTGCCTTCAGAAGAGATGGGTTTTGAGTTTTTAACTGAAGGTCTGGTGATTCCTCTCCATTCGGATGCTGGTTGGTAGATCGTTTCACAGTCGAGGCCCTTAAACTGCCAGAGTGGGTTTGGGGGCAAAGTCAATGATGAGGTCACAATCCAGAGTGGGTTTGGGGGCAAAGTCAATGTTGAGGTCACAATCCAGAGTGGGTTCAGGGGGTAAAGTCAATGATGAGGTCACAATCCAGAGTGGGTTCAGGGGGTAAAGTCAACGTTGAGGTCACAATCCAGAGTGGGTTCAGGGGGTAAAGTCAATGTTGAGGTCACAATCCAGAGTGGGTTCAGGGGGTAAAGTCAATGTTGAGGTCACAATCCAGAGTGGGTTCAGGGGGCAAAGTCAACGCTGAGGTCACAATCCAGAGTGGGTTTGGGGGCAAAGTCAACGCTGAGGTCACAATCCAGAGTGGGTTTGGGGGCAAAGTCAATGTTGAGGTCACAATCCAGAGTGGGTTCAGGGGGTAAAGTCAATGATGAGGTCACAATCCAGAGTGGGTTCAGGGGGTAAAGTCAATGTTGAGGTCACAATCCAGAGTGGGTTCAGGCGGCAAAGTCAATGTTGAGGTCACAATCCAGAGTGGGTTCAGGGGGTAAAGTCAATGTTGAGGTCACAATCCAGAGTGGGTTCAGGGGGTAAAGTCAATGTTGAGGTCACAATCCAGAGTGGGTTCAGGCGGCAAAGTCAATGTTGAGGTCACAATCCAGAGTGGGTTCAGGGGGTAAAGTCAATGTTGAGGTCACAATCCAGAGTGGGTTCAGGGGGTAAAGTCAATGTTGAGGTCACAATCCAGAGTGGGTTCAGGCGGCAAAGTCAATGTTGAGGTCACAATCCAGAGTGGGTTCAGGGGGTAAAGTCAATGATGAGGTCACAATCCAGAGTGGGTTCAGGGGGCAAAGTCAATGTTGAGGTCACAATCCAGAGTGGGTTCAGGGGGTAAAGTCAATGTTGAGGTCACAATCCAGAGTGGGTTCAGGGGGTAAAGTCAATGATGAGGTCACAATCCAGAGTGGGTTCAGGCAGCAAAGTCAATGATGAGGTCACAATCCAGAGTGGGTTCAGGGGGTAAAGTCAATGTTGAGGTCACAATCCAGAGTGGGTTCAGGGGGTAAAGTCAATGTTGAGGTCACAATCCAGAGTGGGTTCAGGGGGTAAAGTCAATGTTGAGGTCACAATCCGGATTGGGTTCAGGGGGTAAAGTCAATGTTGAGGTCACAATCCAGAGTGGGTTCAGGGGGTAAAGTCAATGTTGAGGTCACAATCCAGAGTGGGTTCAGGGGGCAAAGTCAATGTTGAGGTCACAATCCAGAGTGGGTTCAGGGGGCAAAGTCAATGTTGAGGTCACAATCCAGAGTGGGTTCAGGCGGCAAAGTCAATGTTGAGGTCACAATCCAGAGTGGGTTCAGGGGGTAAAGTCAAAGTTGAGGTCACAATCCAGAGTGGGTTCAGGGGGTAAAGTCAATGTTGAGGTCACAATCCAGAGTGGGTTCAGGGGGTAAAGTCAATGTTGAGGTCACAATCCAGAGTGGGTTCAGGGGGTAAAGTCAATGTTGAGGTCACAATCCAGAGTGGGTTCAGGGGGTAAAGTCAATGTTGAGGTCACAATCCAGAGTGGGTTCAGGGGGTAAAGTCAATGTTGAGGTCACAATCCAGAGTGGGTTCAGGGGGTAAAGTCAATGTTGAGGTCACAATCCAGAGTGGGTTCAGGGTCATTTCAGGCCGCAGAAAGTCGGCGTTAAGGTCACAAGAAAGGGTCGCTTCAGGCAGAAAATATCAGGCTAGGGGTAAGTAACAGTTGTGCTAACTATGCAAACAGTTGAAGAACAAGCACATACCATGAGCTGAGATGAGCAGGTCAGCTGGCGTTTGTAGTTCACCGCTGCAGATGAAGGTATTGCTACAGTAGAATCAGGCAAAGAGTAGTCTAGGCAAGCCGGGTCTTACACAGGTAGATCAGAGTTCAAACGGTACCGAATCAGAAGCAAACAAACAGGGTCAAACGAGCCGGGTCATACATGAAATACACAGAGCAGAAAGTCAGGCTGGATCACACAGTGGGAAACAAAGGTAACTCTATCACAAGCACTGATTGGATGATGACACAAGTGATTTAAAGGTCAGCTGGCCAATCACTGTTGTTTCCCAGGCAAAGGCTGTGTCAGGTGAGTTGTGCTGGGTCCTAAAGGGATCCTAGTACTGACAGCAAAGAATTAGCATTGGGGTCGTAAGATGGGGTCGGTTACAAGTAGCAATAGGGTTTTTACAAGCCAGCAGGCGGGATTACGTGTGGCACAGAAAGAGGAAGGACTTATATAGCTGATCTATCACCCTGATTGGCCTTTTGATCAGATTCAGGCGAGACCCTTCAGGTGAACTGCAATTCTGCAGAACTTTGACAATTCCAATTATTGATTCTGAGGCTGATGTGGCAGAACACAGAAGTCATGCTCCAGCCTGTGGGAGACCTGAGCTCAGGACCTGGATGACTCCACTTCTGACATTTAGTACCCATAGGATGGCGGCATATTCCTAATACCGTAACCCAATGGGGCTTCACTATCACTCCTCAGGAACAGCAGAGGCACCACCTAGTAAAGTCCATCTGACAATGCTGATGTTGAAGAGTGGCTGCCCTGCTCCTCCAGAGATACAGCGGAAAGGTGAGTGGGGACACCCTAAGACAGTATTACTGGCCGGGTCACAAAGTGAAAATAAAGCAACCACCACATCGAAGGACTGTAATCTGCAATATATAAACTTTGTTCTTCAGTTTAGATGCACTAAGGTTTACCATGAAAGGATATTTCGCTATGGCATGGAAGTTGTGTTTTCTGTGCAATATTAAGGTATGCTGGTAGTTGCCATACTGATGGCACGTGTGGGCATGTGCGTGGCTCTTTTATTAATTTATGGTTCACAAATAAACTTCATGATCCCCATAATATGTGTAGAACCCTGAAATAATAGCCATTCTTCTGTTAAACCTTCTAATCTTTGTCCTCCATCCATAGGGAGTCATGGTGATCCTCCTCGTCCTCCTGGCGTTCTGCCTCTCTGCTGTGGATGGCCAGTTCCCACGAGTCTGCTCTACGGAAGCCGCCTTTCATACCAAGACTTGCTGTCCACTTTGGAAGGACAAAAGCCCGTGTGGTTCTTTGTCAGGCCGAGGAAGATGTAGAAACTGGTCGACTTTATATGGAAATAAGATTCCCCTGAATAATGATGATCGTCTAGACTGGCCAAGGTACTACTATGAAAATACGTGTGAGTGCCACGGAAACTACAGCGGCTTTGACTGCGGAGACTGTAAATTTGGCCATCATGGAGAGAAATGTGACCGGAAAAAAGTGGTGGTGCGGCGGGAGCTCCGGGAACTGACCTTTCTAGAGCAGAAAAGATTATTCAGCTACTTGGCTCTAGCGAAGACCACCAAATGCCGTGACTTTGTTATCCTGAGCACCGGAGACCGCTTCCACCGGGAAACTTACCGATTTGTAGACGCCTCCCTGTATAATGTGTTTGCATGGATGCATTATTATTCCATGAAGCCCATCCTTATAAACGGTACATTTAACCCTAATAAAAACTTTGCCCACCAAGGTCCAGCATTTCCAGGATGGCATCGCCTCAATCTCCTCTTCCTGGAGAGACAAATCCAGCTGATGACGGGAGATGAAGATTTCGCTATTCCATATTATGACTGGCGGGGGGAGAAGAACTGCTCCATCTGTACAGATGAACTGCTGGGCACCAATGATGCTCAGGCTGTGCTGAGTCCGTATTCCCACTTCTCTTTCTGGAAGGTAAGTCATATCTTCCACCTTCAACTTTATGGCCCTCCGAGGTACTTCAGCCAAATCCCCTGGACCAAAATATATCTTTAATCTTTAGCAATTCAACTTTTGCATATTATTAGCTACTGCCATTACTAGTTGAGGTTGTAGAGCATTCCACAGCATAAACACCTTTACTGTAAAGATCACCTTCCTAATCTGATGGGAATCTCTTCTTTCATGGAGAACCCTTCCTAATATGATGGGAATCTCTTCTTTCATAGAGAACCCTTCCTAATCTGATGGGAATCTCTTCCTTCATAGAGAACCCTTCCTAATCTGATGGGAATCTCTTCTTTCATGGAGAACCCTTCCTAATCTGATGGGAATCTCTTCTTTCATGGAGAACCCTTCCTAATATGATGGGAATCTCTTCTTTCATAGAGAACCCTTCCTAATCTGATGGGAATCTCTTCCTTCATAGAGAACCCTTCCTAATCTGATGGGAATCTCTTCCTTCATAGAGAACCCTTCCTAATCTGATGGGAATCTCTTCTTTCATAGAGAACCCTTCCTAATCTGATGGTAATCTCTTCTTTCATAGAGAACCCTTCCTAATCTGATGGGAATCTCTTCTTTCATAGAGAAACCTTCCTAATATGATGGGAATCTCTTCTTTCATAGAGAACCCTTCCTAATATGATGAGACTCTCTTCTTTCATAGAGAACCCTTCCTAATATGATGGGAATCTCTTCTTTCATAGAGAACCCTTCCTAATCTGATGGGAATCTCTTCTTTCATAGAGAACCCTTCCTAATCTGATGGGAATCTCTTCTTTCATAGAGAACCCTTCCTAATATGATGGGAATCTCTTCTTTCATAGAGAACCCTTCCTAATCTGATGGGAATCTCTTCTTTCATAGAGAACCCTTCCTAATCTGATGGGAATCTCTTCCTTCATAGAGAACCCTTCCTAATCTGATGGGAATCTCTTCCTTTATAGAGAACCCTTCCTAATCTGATGGGAATCTCTTCTTTCATAGAGAACCCTTTCTAATCTGATGGGAATCTCTTCTTTCATAGAGAACCCTTCCTAATCTGATGGGAATCTCTTCTTTCATAGAGAACCCTTCTTAATCTGATGGGAATCTCTTCTTTCATAGAGAACCCTTCCTAATCTGATGGTAATCTTGTCTTTCATAGAGAACCCTTCCTAATCTGATGGGAATCTCTTCTTTCATAGAGAACCCTTCCTAATATGATGGGAATCTCTTCTTTCATAGAGAACCCTTCCTAATCTGATGGGAATCTCTTCTTTCATAGAGAACCCTTCCTAATCTGATGGGAATCTCTTCTTTCATAGAGAACCCTTCCTAATCTGATGGGAATCTCTTCTTTCATAGAGAACCCTTCCTAATCTGATGGGACTCTCTTCTTTCATAGAGAACCCTTCCTAATCTGATGGGAATCTCTTCTTTCCCATCAGATTAGGAAGGGTTCTCTATGAAAGAAGAGATTCCCATCAGATTAGGAAGGGTTCTCTATGAAAGAAGAGATTCCCATCAAATTAAAAAGGGTTCTCCATGAAAGAGGAGATTCCCATCAGATTAGGAAGGGTTCTCTATGAATCTCCTCTTTCATGGAGAACCCTTTTTAATTTGATGGGAATCTCTTCTTTCATAGAGAACCCTTCCTAATCTGATGGGAATCTCTTCTTTCATAGAGAACCCTTCCTAATATGATGGGAATCTCTTCTTTCATAGAGAACCCTTCCTAATCTGATGGGAATCTCTTCTTTCATAGAGAACCCTTCCTAATCTGATGGGAATCTCTTCCTTCATGGAGAACCCTTTCTAATTTGATGGGAATCTCTTCTTTCATAGAGAACCCTTCCTAATCTGATGGGAATCTCTTCTTTCATAGAGAACCCTTCCTAATATGATGGGACTCTCTTCTTTCATAGAGAACCCTTTCTAATCTGATGGGAATCTCTTCTTTCATAGAGAACCCTTCCTAATCTGATGGGAATCTCTTCTTTCATAGAGAACCCTTCCTAATCTGATGGGACTCTCTTCTTTCATAGAGAACCCTTCCTAATCTGATGGGAATCTCTTCTTTCATAGAGAACCCTTCCTAATCTGATGGGAATCTCCTCTTTCATGGAGAACCCTTTTTAATTTGATGGGAATCTCTTCTTTCATAGAGAACCCTTCCTAATCTGATGGGAATCTCTTCTTTCATAGAGAACCCTTCCTAATATGATGGGAATCTCTTCTTTCATAGAGAACCCTTCCTAATCTGATGGGAATCTCTTCTTTCATAGAGAACCCTTCCTAATCTGATGGGAATCTCTTCTTTCATAGAGAACCCTTCCTAATCTGATGGGAATCTCTTCTTTCATAGAGAACCCTTCCTAATCTGATGGGACTCTCTTCTTTCATAGAGAACCCTTCCTAATCTGATGGGAATCTCTTCTTTCCCATCAGATTAGGAAGGGTTCTCTATGAAAGAAGAGATTCCCATCAGATTAGGAAGGGTTCTCTATGAAAGAAGAGATTCCCATCAAATTAAAAAGGGTTCTCCATGAAAGAGGAGATTCCCATCAGATTAGGAAGGGTTCTCTATGAATCTCCTCTTTCATGGAGAACCCTTTTTAATTTGATGGGAATCTCTTCTTTCATAGAGAACCCTTCCTAATCTGATGGGAATCTCTTCTTTCATAGAGAACCCTTCCTAATATGATGGGAATCTCTTCTTTCATAGAGAACCCTTCCTAATCTGATGGGAATCTCTTCTTTCATAGAGAACCCTTCCTAATCTGATGGGAATCTCTTCCTTCATGGAGAACCCTTTCTAATTTGATGGGAATCTCTTCTTTCATAGAGAACCCTTCCTAATCTGATGGGAATCTCTTCTTTCATAGAGAACCCTTCCTAATATGATGGGACTCTCTTCTTTCATAGAGAACCCTTTCTAATCTGATGGGAATCTCTTCTTTCATAGAGAACCCTTCCTAATCTGATGGGAATCTCTTCTTTCATAGAGAACCCTTCCTAATCTGATGGGACTCTCTTCTTTCATAGAGAACCCTTCCTAATCTGATGGGAATCTCTTCTTTCATAGAGAACCCTTCCTAATCTGATGGGAATCTCCTCTTTCATGGAGAACCCTTTTTAATTTGATGGGAATCTCTTCTTTCATAGAGAACCCTTCCTAATCTGATGGGAATCTCTTCTTTCATAGAGAACCCTTCCTAATATGATGGGAATCTCTTCTTTCATAGAGAACCCTTCCTAATATGATGGGAATCTCTTCTTTCATAGAGAACCCTTCCTAATCTGATGGGAATCTCTTCTTTCATAGAGAACCCTTCCTAATCTGATGGGAATCTCTTCCTTCATGGAGAACCCTTTCTAATTTGATGGGAATCTCTTCTTTCATAGAGAACCCTTCCTAATCTGATGGGAATCTCTTCTTTCATAGAGAACCCTTCCTAATATGATGGGACTCTCTTCTTTCATAGAGAACCCTTTCTAATCTGATGGGAATCTCTTCTTTCATAGAGAACCCTTCCTAATCTGATGGGAATCTCTTCTTTCATAGAGAACCCTTCCTAATATGATGGGAATCTCTTCTTTCATAGAGAACCCTTCCTAATATGATGGGAATCTCTTCTTTCATAGAGAACCCTTCCTAATCTGATGGGAATCTCTTCTTTCATGGAGAACCCTTCCTAATATGATGGGAATCTCTTCTTTCATGGAGAACCCTTCCTAATATGATGGGAATCTCTTCTTTCATAGAGAACCCTTCCTAATCTGATGGGAATCTCTTCTTTCATGGAGAACCCTTCCTAATATGATGGGAATCTCTTCTTTCATAGAGAACCCTTCCTAATATGATGGGAATCTCTTCTTTCATAGAGAACCCTTCCTAATATGATGGGAATCTCTTCTTTCATAGAGAACCCTTCCTAATATGATGGGAATCTCTTCTTTCATGGAGAACCCTTCCTAATATGATGGGAATCTCATCTCTTATACACAACCTTTGCATGTCCTTTGTAAAGTCTTTTGGATGAAAATAATATTTGGCCGTTTTTATCCCTAAATAATTTGGTTGTGGATCTCTGAAGCCCTCCGGATCTCCCGGGTCTCCATCCAGATCTGGATTTCCTCTCTGTGGTCTCACAATGTTTTATATCGTGTTTCAGATCCTTTGTTTTTCCACATTCCAGGATTTTCTTTGCAGCCGCCACTTGCCATTGAATGTTGCCGCTTTGGTTATTGCTTATCAATATTTCCAGATCCTTCCCAATCTCTGTTGTCTCTAATCAATGTATTGTGTGAGGTGATTCCCCGGCCCAATATGTCGCCATTCTGCAGGTTTTACATCAGAAAATGTGTCAATGTTGTTATAAATGTCATTCCTCAGAACGGAAATAAAGAGATTGAAGAGAAATGGCGGCAATTCCCGGCGTTCACCGCGGCTGAGCTTTGCCAATTTATACCATGGCCGGGCAACAACTCACCATCGTCTTCTGTAACCAGCTTGTTACCCGTATAAAACATTATCACAATCATTTCATACAAAGCTTCGGCTCTGAGTCTTGATTGCTTTATATTTCTCCAAGTTTCTACATCGAGGGGCGAACGTTTCCTCTAACGAAGGCCGAGTCCCTCTTCTAAGATCCGTGTATGTTGGTTTGTCTTGTCTCAAAATACCTGATTCTAGCATTTTATACTTTCTTAAATGATAGTACAATATCTTCTGTGGGACAATTCCAGGAGTGGCCCTGGACGGGGGCCCCTTTTACACCACATAGCCCAAGGACCAGGGGTGGACTGACCATTGAGGCACATGGGCCCCATGCCATTAGGGGGCCCCATCAGGGTTGCCAGGCTCTGTACTGCCACCTAGCTTGGTGGCCATCTGTAAGTCCGGGGGCCCATAATGTTCTATTGCCCGGGGGCCCCATGAGTTGTCAGTCTGCCCCTGCCAAGGACCATCATCCTTGTAGCCATTCCAAAGTTAGACACTTAGGGGTAGATTCATGTAGATCAGCGGATCTTTAGATCTTTTTTACGATCCGCCTGCGCCAGTTTTTGAGGCAAGTGCTGTATTCATTAAGCACTTGCCTCGTAAGTAGCCCTGGCGGATCGTAAATCCCCCGGCGGAAGGCAAATTCCGCGGCTAGGGGGAGTTTACTATTTAAATAACGAGCGTCCCCGTGCCGATCGAACTGCGCATGCGCCGCCGGCTAAATTTCCCAGCGTGCATTGCTTTAAATGACGTCGCAAGGACGTCATTGTTTTCGACGTTAACGCAATTAACGTATGGCCGTATTCCCGGACGACTTACGTAAACGACGTAAAAAATTCAAAACTCGACGCGGGAACGACGGCCATACTTAACATAGGATCCGCCGCACTTACCCCGCATATAGCAGGGGTAATGATCCGCCGGAAAAAGCCGAACGCAAACGACGTAAAAAAAAAAGCGACGGCCGGGCGTTCGATTCTGAATCGGCGGTTCTCCTCATTTGCATATTCGTTGCGTAGAAAAAAAGAAGCGCCACCTAGCGGACGGCGGGAGATTGCAGCCTAAGAGCCGACAGTGTAACTCACTTACACCAGTCGGCTCTAAGGGAGATCTATGCGGAACCTGATTCGAGGAATCAGCCGCATAGATCCGAGCGTCGGATCTCACAGATCCGACGGTGTAGGATCTCTATGTGAATCTACCCCTTAGAGCCAGATTCTGGTATGAGATACGACGGTGTATCTCTGGTTTAGCGCCCAGGTATCTATGCGACTGATTCTTAGAATCAGTTACGCATATATTTGGCGTAGATCCGACTTGCGTAAGTCACTTACGCCGTCGGATCTTAGATGCAATAATCCGCTGGCCGCTAGGTGGCGTTTCCGTCGATTTCTGTGCCGAATATGCAAATGAGCATGATACGCCGATTCCCGAATGTTTTTGCGCCGCGTCGCCGTAATTTACGTTGTTTCCGTAAGCGTAAAGTTACCCCTGCTATATGAGGGGTAACTTTACGTATGTCCGGCGTATGCCATGTTAAGTATAGACTCGGGACAGCGTCGTGTTTTTCCGTCGTTTACGTTGTTTTCGTAACTCGTTCGCGAATAGGGCTTTGCGTGAGTGACGTTCACGTCGGTTTCATTGATGTTTTCCGATGTGAGTTGGAGCATGCGCACTGGGCTACATTTACGGCTGGCGCACGCGCAGTTCGTTCGGCTTGGGGGCGCGCTTAATTTAAATGCAAGCCGCCCCCTCTGAATTACGCGGCCTTACGCCGGGCCATTTACACTACGCCACCGCAAATTACGGAGCAAGTGCTTGGAGAATACGGCACTTGCTCCTGCAAATTGCGGCGGCGTAGTGTAAATGGCTTACGCCGGAATCTATGTGAATCTGGCTCTTAGATAGTTACAAGTCCTGTGACGAAACATCCCACGCTCCGCTTCAGTGCTTTCGTCATATACTACTACCTCCAATATTTTGTGGATAATCTGGGGCTGTGTCACTACCACCCCTATTATGGACATGAGCCCCTCCCCCATGCTCCTTTGTATACACAGAGCTGAAAAAGTATTTTATTTTTAATGAAATAATTTTTTATTAAATTTCACATTATACAACAAAAACGAGAGAAAACACAAATAACATTCCATCACATATAATATTCCATAATATTCCATCACATATAATATTCCATAATATTCCATCACATATAATATTCCATAATATTCCATCACATATAATATTCCATAATATTTCATCACATATAATATTCCATAATATTCCATCACATATAATATTCCATAATATTCCATCACATATAATATTCCATAATATTCCATCACATATAATATTCCATAATATTCCATCACATATAATATTCCATAATATTTCATCACATATAATATTCCATAATATTCCATCACATATAATATTCCATAATATTCCATCACATATAATATTCCATAATATTCCATCACATATAATATTCCATAATATTCCATCACATATAATATTCCATAATATTTCATCACATATAATATTCCATAATATTCCATCACATATAACATTCCATCACACATAGGGCCAGATTCAGGTAGATGGGCGCATCTTTGCTCTGGAGTAACGCTTCTCATTTACGTTACTCTGCAGAAATTTTAGGAGCAAGTGGTGTTATTCATGAAGCACTTGCTCCTAAAGTTGCGGCGGCGCATCGCAAATGAGCCCGACGGAATTCAAATTGGGCGGGTACGGGGCGTGTATTATTTAAACTAAGCACGATCCCGCGGCGAACGTACTGTGCATGCGTCGACTGTCAATGCATCCCAGTGCGCATGCTCCAAATTCTGTCAGTGAACGTCAATGACGTCACATCCCCATTCATGAACGTTTTACGCAAGCGACGCGATTATTTTTTTTCCGACGCGATGACGACGCCTATACTTAACATAGGATACTCCACTAGGGGGCTGCTTTATCTTTACGTCGCGTATCGCTTCCGGAAACGTCGTAAAGTCACTGCGTCGCGCCCGGAAAAGATCGTGAATTTCCGACTCCCGCTGATTAACATATTTTTTCAGCGTAAATCAGCGGGAACGCCCCCGGCGCCATTTTCAAATTAAAGTTGCGATGCGATGGCGAAATTCAATTGCGCTGATCGCATCGGAACTCCAACCCGGCGTTTCTTGTTTTCTGGTTACAGAGACGCCGGCTTAAAGTGACAGTTAGGCTGGAGTATCACTGATAGATAACTCTACCTGAATCTGGCCCATAACATTTCATCACATATAATATTCCATAATATTCCATCACATATAATATTCCATCACATATAATATTCCATCACATATAACATTCCATAATATTCCATCACATATAATATTCCATCACATATAATATTCCATCACATATAATATTCCATCACATATAATATTCCATCACATATTATATTCCATCACATATTATATTCCATCACATATAATATTCCATCACATATAATATTCCATCACATATAACATTCCATAACATTCCATCACATATAATATTCCATCACATATAACATTCCATAATATTCCATCACATATAATATTCCATCACATATAATATTCCATCACATATAATATTCCATCACATATTATATTCCATCACATATAATATTCCATCACATATTATATTCCATCACATATAATATTCCATCACATGACCCCAACATCAAAAAAAGAGATAAAAGCAGGAAACTCGCCGTCACCTTCCAAATTACAATCCCCTCCGTCACATCTTTCCCGAATGAAACGTCTCTCATTATGTATTTGTATCTCTTTTTCTTCATTTTCCCATATTTTTTATTTACTCAGCAGACTGGAGACCTCCAAGGCCAGATCTTTACAAATCTCCTCTGTTTATATGTCGGTTCCTCTCGTCTCGGATCATTCGGGTTATTTGCTTTGATCCATTGATCTGTCATTGGTGGATATTTTGAAGTAGAAGTTTATGCCGATTTCTCAGCACATGACCTTCCCGTATAATAAGTAGCAATGCGATTTTTGGATGAGGCTGTACTTGTGTAGAGCACATGGAATATAAAATATCAAATACAGACTCCCATTAGCGGTGCAATTTGGGACTTTGCCACAACATAAGTGTGCTTGTACCTGTAGTGCATCTCGGATAATTTCAGTACAATTACATGGAGTATAGTGGGCTGAGGGCTCTACACCACCCTTGTGAATTGATTCTCATTTGTATAGAAGGGAATAGATTTCCTATGAGGCCCTGTTTAGTGTGAATTCATGAAAGATTATATTTTAATAAAAAGATCGTTGCTGCCGTAGTTGTAAATATTGAAAAAAATATTTAATAGACAAACGATATTTTGCTGCCAATTTATGAAATGGTCGCAACACGTCACCATCATAGGGTTGTTTTTTTAGCTTCGCCACTTCGGATCCAAATAATAAGATCTAGAGCAGGTGCCGTATTCTCTAAGCATTTGCTCCATAGTTTGCTTTGGCGTAGCGAAAATGGCCCAGCGTAAGCCCGCGTAATTCAAATGGGGCGGCTTGTATTTAAATTAGGCGCGCCCCCGCGCCGAACGAACTGCGCATGCGCCGGCCGGGGAAAAAGCCCAGTGCGCATGCTCCAGCTCACGTCGGAAAACGTGAATGAAACCGACGTCAAAACGACGTGATCGTCACTACGCAATGCCCCTATTCGCGAACGAGTTAGTAAAACGACGTAAGAGACGGAAAAAGCCGACGCTAACCCGACGCCATACTTAACATGGCATCCGACGGCACCCGACGGCATCCGACGGTACTTCGTAAGGTTACTCCACATAGAAGCAGGGGTAACCTTACAAGTTCGTAAACAACGATCGCGACGACGGTGCGGCGTAAAAGCGATCGGGAATCGGCGTAGTAGCCTCATTTGCATAGGTAAATGAGAAAACAACGTAAAGGCCACCTAGTGGCCGGAGTTGTCATTACAACTACGATCCGCAAGTGTAATTGTATTACACTTGTCAGATGTTCAAGCGTATCTATGCAAAAGTGATGCTAAGAATCACTCGCATAGATACGAGGCAAAAAAAACGGCGATACGACGGGGTCTCTGAGATACTCCATCGTAGCGCCGCTGAGAATCTGGCCCAGAGTATCTATTTGTTGGCAGCCATTTGGGGCAATTATGTAGGAGATATAATGATGATGGCATCCATATCATCTTTATCAAATTTGTTCTGCTTATTAATGTTAAAGGCAATTTGCTCCAGATTCCCCCCACTTGCCCAATGAGACCTTCTCCACATATGTACTCACTTGTGATGTAACGTGTTCCCCTCAATATCTAAATGTAGAAACTGCAGCAATTTGAGAAGCAGAAATTGGCAGATTGGTCACCAGAGGGTCCAATGGTAAAATAACTGACTTGTCCCAATTTATCTTAAAGGGGTTGTAAAGGAAAACATTTTTTTCAATAAATAGCTTCGTTTACCTCAGTGCAGTCCTCCTTCACTTACTTCATCCTTCAAATTTTGCTTTTAAATGTCCTTATTTCTTCTGAGAAATCCTCACTTCCTGTTCTCCTGTCTGTAACTCCACACAATAATGTGAGGCTTTCTCCCTGGTGTGGAGAAAGCCTCATGAGGGGGGAGGGGGCGAGCAGGAGAGTCAGGGCGCGCACTAACACACAGCTCCTTTCTCTATCTGCAATGTAGAGTTACAGACAGAAGAATAGGAAGTGGGCATTTCTCAGAAGAAATAAGGACATTTAAAAGCAAAATGGAAGGATGAGGTAAGTGAAGGAGGACGGCACTGAGGTAAAGGAAGCTATTTAGGGGAAAAAAAAACTTTACAACCCCTTTAAAGCCTGAAAAGGAGCCATCTTCATAAATGAACGACATCACTGCCTCCAGCGAAGACAAAATATCTCTCAAAAATAAAAGTGTATCATCAGCATAGAAAGCTATTTTGTCCTCTCCCATAGAAGAGAGTACTTAATAAATTTGCCTTCTCTTTGTCCCCAGTACCCCCCCCCCCCCCATCCCCCCGATTGTTGTGTAAAGGGCCTATATTCTCCTACCTGATCTTTTTACTATTAATGTATTTGAATAATTTTGGGGGGTTTGGGGGTTTCTATCCTTTGCAATCTGTCACTCATTTAGAATTTTTGCATCCTTGATTTTTTTTTATTTCCTTTTTACATATTCTGCTATATTCTTTGTAGCATTTAAAGGATGATAACGTTCCTTCATTTTTAAAATTGTCCTGTAATAGGTTTATACATTTTTGCCCTTTTGTCCCAGCAGTGCCATTACTCCAGTCAATTTCTGGGTAGTTACCATCCCCCATTATTATCACTGTCCCAGCCCTTGCAGTCCTTTTCATCTGTGCAAGGAGCCGAGTCTTCACCTCCTTGTTAACATTGGTATTTTGGTTTGCCTTGTCTCAAAATACTTTGAAATAATTGACAGTTACCCGATTCTAGCATTTTACCATTCTTAAATGATGGTACAATATTTTTTTTGTGACAATCTTTGTGGACCATTCCACCATCATTCTTGTAGCCATGCCAAAGTTAGAGAAAGGAGGTCTCAGATTGATCAGTGTCCCTGCCCCCGAAACCCACATAAGCAGCAGCCAGGAGTCAGAATGGAAGGAAAGCTGCAGAGGAGAAGGAAGGTGCCGGAAGCTTACAGAGAGGAAGGCAGCCGGGAGCTTACAAAGAGGAAGGCAGCCAGCTGGATCCCACTAGATACCATGGAGAGGTGCACACAAAGTGCAGGAGAGAGCTGGAAGAAGCTTAGGCTAGATGGAGGGGCAGCAGCTAAGCAGCCATAGGTGTGCCGGTGAATGTGAGGGGGGTGAGAGAGAGCCCAAGGGCCCACTCTGGTAAATGTCATTCATTATTCTCTGTGGGACTGTGGTGCAGGGCATAGATTTGGTGATGGGGGATCTCAAGAACACTCTGGAACCCAAACAAATGGCTCCTTGGCATCAACCCAAAAGAGTTGAGGATATAAGGCTAAATGTGGGGGCGTCCATGGGTTTAGGAACATACTGTCCTTATGTATAGTCCATGTCTTTTGTATCTTCTTTCCTTAGTACTTTAAAGTTTGGAACAGGAAGTGTTACCAAGAGTCAGAAACTTTTCCTCACTCTATTCAAAACCATAAAATGCATTTTTCATACACGCACTTTGAATGAAATGAAGCCCCTTGACCCCAATCATATCCGCCATGTTTTCTGTATCTTCTTTTATTGAAGGCTATTTGCAGTGGATTTGATTTCCCTGATGAATACTGTCCTTTGGCCGATGAAGAATATAAATTGGAAAGACTACACCGAAAACCGGGAACCACGCCCTACGCGCCCAACCTGCCCACCTACGAGGATGTAGACAATGCGTTGAAGCTGGAAGAAATGGATACTCCTCCTTTTAATGAGACATCGCGGCTCAGCTTCCGGAATTCCCTGGAAGGTATGGCCAATATCTCATGGGGTTATATATCAGGCCTCCACAGGAGAATAAATAATGGTGTCTGTCAGGCGACCTCCGATGTGTGTCACGTTTAGGTTCACAAAAGTATTTTTTCCAGACCTAGATGGATTCGGAGATAGGGGGTGTAAACAGACACAAGTCCATTTACATCGGCCTGTCCCTTGGGATTCATGGAAAAACTGACCTTATCGGAATACTGAAAGGAACCTTCAGCTGGCCATGGGGAAGTTTTTAGCCAGATTCACTCATCCACACATTTGATGTGGATAAGGAAACCCTCCCATTATGTTGTATTCTGACAATTAGTCCCATATGTTAGACCTTTAAATATTGGTGCTATTTAATTACAAGCCACAAACATTTTGCTGCATGCCGATATATTGGCCCCGCCCTTTTATGTATCCAACAGGAAGCAGGGATTGGTGGGGTGATAGGTGGGGAGGGGGGCGCAGTTTCACATTTTTGCCCTGGGCACTGGATGACCTTGTCCTGGCATTATGTGCCAGTCTTTGTCACCTTCTCCCGGTCACTGTCAGCCAGCAGGAGGAGCATCTGAGCACTCCTGTGCCCACTCTTCTCCTTCCTTTCCCCTCCGCTACTGAAGACATGAGCAGAGCTGCTTGTTCATGGAGTGGCTCCATGTGGCTTTGATCTCCCCCATCCGCCCCGCTGGGATCTGTGTGCAGCAGTCGCCTCTCACCTCTGGCTTCCCTGCTGTCAGAGTGGGATATGTGAAGTCCCCCTCGATCCTGCTCCCCCTCTATTTTGGCAGCAGCAGCTTCTGCCAATCAACAGCGGCAGAGAGGACTTGCTGTGCAGCGGCTGAGGATCATGGGATACATAGTCCAAAAAAGAGATCTGTGCACTGCAGTCTCTGGGCTGTGCACTTTAATATTCAAGATTCTCTACATAGGGAGGGCAAATTCCTGGAGAGTGAGAGGATAGGAGCTGAGGACTGTCACACTGATTGCCCTCCTGCCATGCTGGGACCCAAAACTGCAGAGACCCATTGTCATGTGTGCCTATAGTGAGGGAGAACCAAGGGAGAGTCTAAAAAGCTAGGACTGAGCTTTGTGGGAGACCTGATCATAAGGACCTAATCATGGAGGCTGAGACTTCTGAGACAACTGACCACCAAGCATATGGGACCTGGCTTGTTGCCAGGAGTGGTGAGCAGAACTGCCAAGTTTAATCCTTTGCTATATACAGTTAATACCAATAAAGACAGATTCTTACCTAACCTATCAGCCATTTATTGTGTACAGAATTAAAGGGACAGCTTCTTGTGCACCACCTTATAAAAGGGCCCCAATGATAACTAGCTAATACTCTGCAGCCTTTCCCAGCCATGGATTTGTGATGTTTTTAAACCTAAATAACTTTCTAACAATGTATTTATATAAGCTTCATTTGTTGACACTTTAATGTCCTCTCAAAATACGATGTACTTACAGACGTTCCATCTATCCTTTTAGGGTTCTTATCACCAGATGGGGTGACACTAAAAAGAAGTTTACACAACCTGGTCCACATATACCTGGGGGGCACCATGTCTCAGATCCCCATCTCCAGCAATGACCCCATCTTCATCCTACATCACAGCTTTATTGATAAGTAAGTAGTAGAAATGTCCAGGGGACTGATATAAAGAAACAGCCATAAAAGTCAATTTTAGACACTCTGAGGCGTCCTTAACACCCTTCAATCACAAAACTGACCTGCAATGGCGGTAGCACTCCGGATGGTGACAGAAAAATAGGCTCGGGCATTTTAGACTGAGCAGCCAATTTTTCCAGGTCCCGGGGGGCAGTTGGTGAAAGGATATTTACAGAATTGGTCCTCCACACTGTAATGTAAAGGGGCACTGTAATACTTGATTTAAGGGGGGCTTTGGATGTAGGTGGGGAATGCTGTGGACTCTTGTGTAAAGGAGAAATTTGATGTGAGGGGGTTTATGTTTACCAAAGCCCTACTTTGCTTCAGAATCCACAGAGCACCCCTAAATCCCTTTGCACTGGCACCTTCTGGCCCTGTATGGGGTTTCTGATGCCGGAAAGTGGGGCTTATGATCATGTGACTGCTGTGATTGGCTGTCATGGCAGTCACATGACTGGAAAGTATTACAAACAACGATTGGGAGCTTTCTGTTATCTGCCGGTACCTGCGTCAGGAAAGTGTGTGCTCTCAGCACAGCTGTATTTGCTGTGTGGTACAAAAATATACGTCTGATCGGCGCCAAGGCCCACCCTTTGAGAGGCCACATATTTGTGTACTGTTGGCTTGAAGGGGTTCAATTAGTTCATACACTGGGAAGCTTACTCACCCCGGGGTGGCGGCTCAGGCATAGCCTGTCACACAAGAGGAGAGGTGCGGGAGTAGAAGGTGGGGGAAACTGTCAGCGCTGGTTCTGAGGCTGAGCTGTGTGTGAGACACAGACATGGACAGATAGCGGGAGGTAAGTGACGGCCGCGGTCTGTTATCCCTGTCAGCTTACTGTCTGCTGTGCAGCCCGGTCATCAACAGGCCACAGACCAGTCGGCCCTGGCCCACTGGCAAATGCCCGGTCTGCCCTCTGGCCAGTCCAGGCCCGGGTGGTAGGATGCTTTTATCTGATGTTAGATTACAAGTGGAGGAAAGGGTCACATTGTCATCTACTCTACAATCTTTAGGTGGACATTTACTTTAAGGTTTTGTACACCTGATCACCTTTTATTGCTTCCCTGAATCTGCTGAATGAATCTCCTCTTCCTCTATATGTGGAGTCCAGTTCTGGCTTTGTGGTCACTCCTCTCCATGGTGGAAAACTCCTTTGTAGATTCTGGCAACCTGGAAATAAATGGTTTAGTAAAAGTGTATTTCCCTGTAGACTATATCTGGTTCTGTAATAACACTAGTAATATCTTCTGTGCAGGATCTTTGAAACATGGATAACAAAGTACAACAAATCTCCTGATGACTTCCCTGAGAACAATCTGATGGGTCAGGGGCCAAATGATTGTGCGACGCCATATTTCCCTTGTTACAAGAACAAAGACTTCGTACATGGCTCAACTAAGTTTGGCTATCAGTATTCCTCATTCCACCGGAAGCCGCCCATGGGGCGCCGCAATTATCAATGAGCAGAAGATTTTGTTCCATGTTGTATGCTTGACCTATGTCATCTACCTCCGACGGGGCTGGAAATAAACTGATATAATATATATATATATATATATAATGTGTTACGTGAACTGCCACCGAGACTCAGACAGGAAAATCAACATCTCAACACCTACACATCCGATTCACAGAGGAAGGACTTGTGTCTTTTTTCAACCTCACCTACTTTGTAACCTACCCAATGGTGGAGCCTGGAGCCATCTTCCTCATCTTCACCTCCATCTTCATCTCCATCTGCACCTCCATCTTCATCTCCATCTTCACCTCCATCTTCATCTCCATCTTCACCTCCATCTTCATCTCCATCTTCATCTCCATCTTCATCTCCATCTTCATCTCCATTTCCCTCTTTATCTCCATCTTCATCTCCATCTCTACCTCCCTCTTCATCTCCTTCTTAATCTCCATTTCCCTCTTCATCTCCATCTTCACCTCCATCTTCATCTTCATCTTCACCTCCATCTTCACCTCCATCTTCATCTCCATCTTCACCTCCATCTTCACCTCCATCTTCATCTCCATTTTCCTCTTTATCTCCATCTTCACCTCCATCTTCATCTTCACTTCCATCTTCACCTCCATCTTCACCTCCATCTCCATCTTCACTTCCATCTTCACTTCCATCTTCACCTCCATCTTCACCTCCATCTCCATCTTCACCTCCATCTTCACCTCCATCTTCACGTCCACCTTCATCTTCACCTCCATCTTCATCTCCATTTCCCTCTTCATCTCCATCTTCACCTTCATCTTCATCTTCACCTCCATCTTCACCTCCATCTGCATCTTCACTTCCATCTTCACCTCCATCTTCACCTCCATCTTCATCTTCATCTCCATCTTCACTTCCATCTTCACCTCCATCTTCACCTCCATCTCCATCTTCACTTCCATCTTCACCTCCATCTTCACCTCCATCTTCATCTTCATCTCCATCTTCACTTCCATCTTCACCTCCATCTTCATCTCCATCTCCATCTTCACCTCCATCTTCATCTCCATCTTCACCTCCATCTTCATCTCCATCTTCACCTCCATGTTCATCTCCATCTTCACCTCCATCTTCATCTCCATCTTCATCTCCATCTTCACCTCCATGTTCATCTCCATCTTCATCTCCATCTTCATCTCCATCTTTACCTCCATCTTCATCTCCATCTTCACCTCTATCTTCATCTCCATCTTCATCTTCATCTCCATCTCCATCTTCATCTCCATCTTTACCTCCATCTTCATCTCCATCTTCACCTCCATCTTCATCTCCATCTTCATCTTCATCTCCATCTCCATCTTCATCTCCATCTTCATCTCCATCTCCATCTTCATCTCCATCTCCATCTCCATCTCCATCTTCATCTTCATCTTCATCTCCATCTCCATCTCCATCTTCACCTCCATCTTCATCTCCATCTTCATCTCCATCTCCAACTTCATCTCCATCTTCCCCATGGTGAAATGTCCATTACTTACCTAGAAGGAGGAACATTCTTCAAGTTCTCCAAGAATCCAGCCAAGAACAGCGACAGTGGCCAGACAGATGGACTCGTGTCCGTGGATTGCTGGTGGTCTGAAGACTCTACGATGGACATCATTATTCTCAGAACAAAAAAACACAATCCTCTACTCTCTGAAATACAATCTCTGTACTTTGCTAACAGAATAAAAATACAAATGAATGTGTTGCAGAAGTTTATAATTTTACAATACAGACGTGTCATGGCAGCAGATTGTATTCCTTTCATCCATTTCCCCTACGTGTGACATATAGTTATTCCTATGCAGGGTCTGGGGCCTTCATAACATTTCTTCTCATTAGGACCTTATCTACATTTCCGGTGATACAGAAACCACCAATTGTCCAAACCAGTCCTAAATACCGCGCCTGCGTGGAAGACTTGGATGTTGTGGGATAAGTCTAACCCAAAAAATTACATAAATGACATAAGGGGGGCATGATGCCCTCAATGCAGTTATGTATTCATTATGTACAAAATATATTCATTAAAAATCATGAAAAGTATTTTTGAATGTGTGAATATCTAAATGTGGCGACATTTCCACCTCTTACTGTATATGTATCTAATAACCCAAGGTTGGGGGTGGGAGAGTCACCAAGATGGAGCAGAGGGAGGAGCTGAACGGTGGCTTCTACTCCTTCACCGTCCAATCCCAGGCTGGAGGATGACCAGAATGTATTGTATAATTGTAATAGAGACTAGTCAGGTCACCAACCTGGCTATGTAGAGTGGCAGGGCTGGGTAATTCTCAGGAATGGATGAATACAAATCATTTACAAATAACAGTATTTAGAGGTTTTGAAGGGCCGATCGGTGATCTCTGGGGATTATTTCGAAGATTGTTTGGATAAAGCCTCATATGTGTCATTTTTCCATTTGTATAGAATTCAGAATTAATTCTAATTTTCCAATGCTGAAGTCCCATTACCACATCATTGGGAGAAAAAATTGAAACAAAAATTTCAATTCAGATTCATGAAAACGCATTCAAAAATACATTTTCTGTGGCCTTCCTATAAAATATATAAATCTGAAGCAGATTTACCAAAAATACAAGATCTGCAAAACTGAAATCAATGTGCAAGGCGAGGCCTGGTCCCCGGAGGAGAGAGACCCCCTGGAAACACACGCTCATAGGGGTCTATGTATGAACACCCGCTCTGCGATAGGCTCATCATTTGTGCCAACAAGACCAATAATACCCACAATGCTAGTAATGTCTCTGAGATTCTTTTCTTCCTTTCACTGAGCATGTGTAATATTCCTTCCCATTCAATTCTAAGAGATGATTGAACATGGAGAGAAGCACAAGCTACTGACATGGCTCCACATAGGTAACAGATAACAGAGGATACTGAGCCAGATGATTTGAAGGGTCCAAAAATAGGTCTTGATCTCTATGCATTTTACTAAACATGGCTTCATCAGGATTCCTATTTATGTTCAGAAACACAATAAAAATTAACATGAGCTAATTAACTAATTCCTTAAAGCAGCCAATGTGACTCCCTAACTACAATATAGACATTATCATGCATATCAACACAGAACTCCTTCATACAATTGCAATGATAATGAGCACAAGCAGCAATGGGTGAAAGACTCTTAGGCCTCGTACACACGAGGGGATATGTCCGCTGAAAACGGTCCGATGGACCGTTTCAGCAGACATCTCCGCTCGTGTGTATGGGCTAGCGGACAGATTTCTCCACCCGACAGATTTCAAAGCATGCTTTGAAATCTATCCGGTGGGAATCTGTCCGCCCGACATGTCTGCTGGTTAGTACACTTACCAGCAGACATGTCGTCCCCCACCGCCGCCGCGCCGCCGCCAAATGGATTCGGCGCATGCGCGGAAGTGTTTAACTTCCTGGGGCGGTGACGTGGCGGTGACGTGGCGGCGTCAACGTCACCGCCGCGTCACCGCCACGTCACCGCGCCGTCCGGCGGCGGGGAATTTGATCCGATGGTGTGTACACGCCATCGGATCAAACTCCCGATCGGACATATCCGATGGAAATGGTCCGCGGACCGTTTGAATCGGATATGTCCGATGGTGTGTACGAGGCCTTAGGGCCAGATTCAGGTAGAGTTACTCTGGAGTATCAGTGATACTCCAGCCTAACCCTCACTTTGAGCCGGCGTTTCTGTTTTCTGTAAGCAGAAAACAAGAAACGCCGGGTTGAAGTTCCTATACGAGCGGTGTAATTGTATTTCACCGTCGTATCGGAACTGCAATTTAAAAAATGGCGGTCGGGGCGTTCCCGCTGATTAACGATGAGAATATGCTAATCAGCGAGAATCGGAAATTCACGATCGTATTCGGGCGCGACGCAGCGTAAAACGTCTGTGAATGGGGATTGACGTCATTGACGTTCACTGACAGAATTTGGAGCATGCGCACTGACAGTCGACGCATGCGCAGTACGTTCGCCGCGGGATCGCGCCTAGTTATAATAATACACGCCCCCTACCCGCCCAATTTGAATTCTGCCGGCTCATTTTCTTTACGCCGCCGCAACTTTAGGAGCAAGTGCTTTGTGAATAACAGTACTTGCTCCTAAAGTTTCGGCGGAGTAACGTAAATGAGAAACGTTACTCTAAAATAAAGATTCGCCCATCTACCTGAATCTGGCCCTTAGAAATTGTCCTAGACTCATTTACATTATAACAGACAACAGACAGACAGATGGCTAGAGGTGACATCAGCATCTCCTCACAGTATGTGTACCAACAGTATTAATCAGTCACTCTTTCTAATATGGCATATAAAGGGTTCCCAGAGTCTGTGTGTCTTGGGGGGACATGGATCTGAATCTAAAGTATCACCACCTCAGGGGTTCCCAGTAGGGATGAGCTTTCTGTTCGAGTTGAACATCGGCTATTCGATCGTTTAACGAAATTCAAACATTATAGGGCGTTTGCGCCAAATTCAAGCGGCGCATTATGTCCCCTAAATGCACTGCGTCATCGCAATGCATTGCTGGCTGATGATTGGCCAATCATGCACTATGACCCACATGCTTTGGCAAATCACAGCACCCTCAGCAAAAAGAGATATAATTGGCCAAAGGCAGGCCTGCAGACCATTGCTGGTGTATGTATTCAAGTACACTTTCAGGCAGGCAGGTAATTCTGAACTGCAGTGCATAAAATATATATACTGTCTCCTACATATATATCTATTGCATTCTAGTCTAGCCAAGCCTATACCTGACTACAGGTCATTCCTGGTGTAATTTTTCTAGTAAACTTCAGGCAGGGTTTTGCTAATCCAATTGTACAGCATGTCTTGAAGGCCACCAAGGACAGGCAGACCCTCACAGGCCACTAAAAGTGGGCAAGCAGGCTCTGTGTCTACAGCCAACAGTGCCGGTCGTGGACACGGTGCATCCTCATCAGCACATGGCCGTGGGGCACGCTTGTCCTTTTTTTTCAACAGCTGGCCGTGTTGAGCCGCAACATGCAGAAGAGTTGGTAGAGTGGATCACAAAGCCCTCCTCATCCTCTCTCACCCAGGCTCAGGGTACTTTGGCTACCAATGCAACTGCCAAAGCGCCCTCTTCCCTCTGCTCAATGTCATCAGTCACTCCTTCCCTAGCCCCACCACCATGCACAGAGAAGTCCCCTGAACTATTCGACCACAGGGTAGGATACATGCTGCAAGAGGATGCGCAGCATTTTGAAGGCTCTGATGATGGTACCCAGGTTGAGGAAGGCAGTAATGTGAGCCCAGAGAGAGGGGGTGCCCAAGAAGGACATCAAACTAGCAGTCATGTTCCCCCAGCTGCAGCATACTGCCAGGTTTGCTCCAGTGATGAGGAGGGAGGGGATGATGAGGTCACTGACTCTACGTGGGTGCCTTATAGGAGAGAGGAGGAGGAGGCACATCTCCAACATGGCATGATGCCCTTCAGGGGCCAGCTTAAGGGCAGCCAACAGACTGCATCACACCGCAGAGCTCCGCATTTGCAGATTTTTCCAAAATTTCTTTGGTGTGGGTCTTTATTAAGACGTGTGCAGCAGATCGCACCGCTGCTATTTGCAACATATGTCTCAAGCGTATCTCGCGTGGCCAAAACATCCACCGCTTGGGCACCACATGCTTGACCAGACATATTTCGACCTGCCATGCAGTATGTTGGCAACAGTACTCAAAAGACCCACACCAAAGAATAAGGCGGATCTCTCCTTGCTCCTCATCAGCTGGGATCTCCAACCCCACTATACCTTCAGTCCTCTCAGAAACCTGCACTGAGAGGGATGCAGGTGTAGAATTAGGTGTCCCAAGTACTTGCGGGCAATCTGCTATCACTACACCACCAATTGTAGCAGGCAAATTTCCCTACTCCAGTTGCTAAACCATCAAAAGAAATTCAGTCCTAGCCATCCACATGCCCAGCGGCTGAATGCTAGCTTAGCTAAATTGCTAGAACTCCAACCTCTTCAGCTGGTAGACTCTGCCCCTTCTGTGAATTTGTGGAATGTGCGGTACCTCAGTGGCAGGTTCCCAAACATAAGGTGATTCTGGCTCTCCGGCATTTGGAAGGTAATGTCTTGGCCTCATTGGACAGGGCTGTTAGTAGTAAGGTGCAAATTACCACTGACTCATGGTCCAGCAGGCATGGACAGGGAAGTAACCTTTCTTTCACAGCGCATTGGGTAACTCTGCTGGCCGCTGGGGAGGATGCAGGACAGGGTGCAGTATTGTTGGAGCTTGTTCCGCCACCACGCCTCCAAAATGCTGGTAGTAGTGATTCTGCCACACCTCTCTCCTCCACCTCCTCCTCTTTTTATTCCTCTGTGGCCTCTTCCTGTGCAGATTTGTCCTCAGAACCAGCAGTACTCTGTAGGCATTCTAGGGGGCTACGCTAGCACTCACGCAAAAGAATGCCATGCAGTGCTTGAGTTGGTCTGCTTAGGGGACAGGAGCCACACTGGGGCAGATATTGTGTCAGCTCTGCAGGGGCAGGCTCAGAGGTGGTTGACGCCACACCAGCTTCAGCCAGGAATGGTGGTTTGCGACAATGTCACCAACCTCCTCTCCGCCCTCCGACGGGACACTTGACCCATGTGCCCTGTTAGGCTCACGTCCCTAATTTGGGGGTGCAGCGGTTCTTGGGCAGGTACCCGGGCTTACAGGATCTCCTGAGGCAGGACAGAAAAGTCTGTGTGCATTTCTGAAGGTCATATAATGCCACTGCTTGGCTGGCTGACCTCCAAAAGGAATACAGCCTGCCCAAAAACAGCCTCATCTGTGACATGCCCACCAGGTGGAACTCTATGTTGGCAGTGCTGCAGTGGCTGCACACGCAGCAGCGGGCCATCAATGAGTATCTTTCCCAGTACAGCACCAGGAGACAGGGTCAGGGGAGCTTGGATTTTTTTTAATAATATTAAATAATGGACAGGGCACTTGAGGCAGAACCAAGGGAAGAAGAGGAGGACTTCCTCACCTCTCAAGGCCCCCATTATCCAGACGGACCCGCCGATCTTACAGGAAGAGGAGGATGAGGACTGTGTCAGCATGGAGGTGGAGCCTGGAACCAAATTGACAAGCTTCCTTATGTAGTTCATGTAGCTGATAAAGGAGTTCAATTGTAGCTCTGTGTAGTGATTGGTTTTCAGCGGATCACCATTCACCAAGCGCTTCACCACGTGGAAAAATGTCCCCAATGAACACCATTCATACTGGCATGACTTTAAGTAGTCACTACTTCGGTCCAACTTCCATGCGAGTTGATGTCCATAGACCTCAATGTTAAATCCTCAAGTAGCATGCAAATCGTACCTGAATAATACAGACATGATTTCAGCACAACTTTGTAAGCACAAGCAGCTTGTCTCACCCAATTCTTTCAGCATAGTTGCCCCTCTCAAGCACATTTTTCCACCACACATTCACTTCCTGGTTATTCCCTCAGGAACAATGTGCTCCAAACAGGTAAAAAAAAAAGACGTCCTCGATTATGAGCAAATCATTCGATTTATCCGTGAGTGCCGAGCTATTTATGATTTGTGTGACCCAAACTACAAAGACAAGATAAACTACAAAGACAATATCCCACTGACCACCAATGTAAGGAACATTCTTCCCACTGACCACCAATGTAAGGAACATTCTTCCCACTGACCACCAATGTAAGGGACATTCTTCTCACTGATCACCAATGTAAGGGACATTCTTCCCACTGACCACCAATGTAAGGGACATTCTTCCCACTGATCACCAATGTAAGGGACATTCTTCTCACTGACCACCAATGTAAGGGACATTCTTCCCACCGACCACCAATGTAAGGGACATTCTTCCCACCGACCACCAATGTAAGGGACATTCTTCTCACTGATCACCAATGTAAGGGACATTCTTCCCACCGACCACCAATGTAAGGGACATTCTTCCCACCGACCACCAATGTAAGGGACATTCTTCTCACTGATCACCAATGTAAGGGACATTCTTCTCACTGATCACCAATGTAAGGGACATTCTTCTCACTGATCACCAATGTAAGGGACATTCTTTTCACTGATCACCAATGTAAGGGACATTCTTCCCACTGACCACCAATGTAAGGAACATTCTTCCCACCGACCACCAATGTAAGGGACATTCTTCTCACTGATCACCAATGTAAGGGACATTCTTCTCACTGATCACCAATGTAAGGGACATTCTTCTCACTGATCACCAATGTAAGGGACATTCTTCTCACTGATCACCAATGTAAGGGACATTCTTCTCACTGATCACCAATGTAAGGGACATTCTTCTCACTGATCACCAATGTAAGGGACATTCTTCTCACTGACCACCAATGTAAGGGACATTCTTCTCACTGATCCCCAATGTAAGGAACATTCTTCCCACTGATCACCAATGTAAGGGACATTCTTCTCACTGATCACCAATGTAAGGAACATTCTTCCCACTGATCACCAATGTAAGGAACATTCTTCTCACTGATCACCAATGTAAGGGACATTCTTCTCACTGATCACCAATGTAAGGGACATTCTTCTCACTGATCACCAATGTAAGGGACATTCTTCTCACTGATCACCAATGTAAGGGACATTCTTCTCACTGATCACCAATGTAAGGGACATTCTTCTCACTGATCACCAATGTAAGGGACATTCTTCTCACTGATCACCAATGTAAGGGACATTCTTCTCACTGATCACCAATGTAAGGGACATTCTTCTCACTGATCACCAATGTAAGGGACATTCTTCTCACTGATCACCAATGTAAGGGACATTCTTCCCACTGATCACCAATGTAAGGGACATTCTTCTCACTGATCACCAATGTAAGGGACATTCTTCCCACTGATCACCAATGTAAGGGACATTCTTCCCACTGATCACCAATGTAAGGGACATTCTTCTCACTGATCACCAATGTAAGGGACATTCTTCTCACTGATCACCAATGTAAGGGACATTCTTCTCACTGATCACCAATGTAAAGAACATTCTTCTCACTGATCACCAATGTAAGGAACATTCTTCCCACTGATCACCAATGTAAGGGGCATTCTTCTCACTGATCACCAATGTAAGGGACATTCTTGTCAATGATCACCAATGTAAGGAACATTCTTCTCACTGATCACCAATGTAAGGGATATTCTTCTCACTGATCACCAATGTAAGGGACATTCTTCCCACCGACCACCAATGTAAGGGACATTCTTCCGACTGATCACCAATGTAAGGGACATTCTTCCCACCGACCACCAATGTAAGAGACATTCTTCCCACTGATCACCAATGTAAGGGGCATTCTTCCCACTGATCACCAATGTAAGGGACATTCTTCCCACCGATCACCAATGTAAGGGACATTCTTCTCACTGATCACCAATGTAAGGGACATTCTTCCCACTGATCACCAATGTAAGGGACATTCTTCCCACTGATCACCAATGTAAGGGACATTCTTCTCACTGATCACCAATGTAAGGGACATTCTTCTCACTGATCACCAATGTAAGGGACATTCTTCCCAATTTTTCTTTATTAAAAGTCTTGCAATCAAAAAGCATAAAATCACTATATAAAACATACATAAATGAAAATAAATATAGCAAATCTGCTCTCAAACAAAAGACTTTACAGCAAAGCAAAAATCATGTAATCACTGATGAAAAAAAAATCCTACTACAACTCACACCACTACACCAGACAAACAAGGTCAAGAAACAAACCCGCACCCATTATGCATGCAGCCCTTCTTCAAAAGGATACTAACCAACAAAAGCTAAGGGAGTGAAAAAGACAGAAAAGGAAAAGAACTCCTCAATCAGAGATGGGCAGCTCACCAAAAGGCAAGTCTGATATTCCTCCACGCCCTTTTCCAGACCGCCCGAGGTTCCCTGCCCTTCTCAAGACCCCGAATTTTCCCAACCTCACCCAGAATATCGTGCACCACTACCTCGACAGAGAGGACTTTCTTCCGCAGGGTAATCTGGCACCGTGCATTCCATGTGAAGTAACGGACAACTATACTAACTAGAAAAAGTGTATTGAAATCAAAATCCCAGCGAGTCGGGAATGCCCCGTACACCCACTCTGCATAACCCATGCGATAGAAAAAGGGAATGCCTAGAGCCCTCCCCACCCTTTTATACACCTCTATGTTAAAGGGACACTGCAGCAAAAAGTGGTCCATAGACTCCACTTTACCAACACACTCCACTCTAGGACAATCCCGATCATCCACAGAGCGATTCTTCAGGTTCCCTTTCACATAGAGCCTTCCATGGAAAGCGAGCCAGGCTTGATCCCTAAACTTCAGAGGGATTCTTTCTAAATTAATTAAACGCAACCCCTCCCTCATTACAGAGCCTGGGCAATCCCTTAAGGCCAGTGACACACTGAAAGCCGAGCTCAAAATTCTCTTCTCCAGAAGCTTCCTGGGGAGGGACTTGATATCCTCTGCTGTCACCTGCCACTGCCGAAGTATTTTCAGGCACGGGGCAACATAAGCCGGGAGCTTGCCATGTT
Source organism: Rana kukunoris (assembly GCA_029574335.1). Classification (NCBI taxonomy): domain Eukaryota; kingdom Metazoa; phylum Chordata; class Amphibia; order Anura; family Ranidae; genus Rana; species Rana kukunoris. The sequence continues at coordinate 73,541 of JAJQKJ010001658.1, forward strand.
GGACTCTTAGACTTTTCACTGGCCCGCCATCTTCCCAGCATCGCAGAAAAGGCCTAAAACAAGACTGAAAAATACCCACCCATCCCGGCGGGTTCTCTGCTAGCATGTTACCAAGATTGTACTTTAAAAAGAGAAGAGAAAAGAAAACTATTGGGTTGACCATTCCTAGGCCACCCTCCCGCCTAGACAGGTAAGTTACATTGCGTTTTATCAGGTTCAGCCTATTTCCCCATAACAGTTGGAAAAAACAGCTGTACACCCTTGCATAGAGAGATGGTGGCAAGATACAGACGAAGCTGACATATAAAAAGATCGGGACCAGGTACGTTTTGATCAAGTCAACCCTCTCCCTCAAGGAAAGCCTCCATTTCTTCCAACTTGCTACTTTGGCATTGGCACACACCAACCTGCTTTCCCAATTTCGATGACCATAGTCACCAGGACCAAATTTGATGCCCAACACTTTAATTTCCTGCTGGGGCTCTGGGAAGGCATCCGGAAGTTCGAAGCTTTCACCCTCCTCACCCATCCAGAAAACTTCACTCTTTTCATGGTTGACTTTAGAACCAGAGGCCTCTGTGTACTGCTCTATCATAGAGACCACCTCCTGCGCCTCCTCCGTCCCAGAGACAATAACAGACACATCATCGGCGTAGGCCACGACCTTCAAGGGCGGCACACCAGCAATGCCCAAAGGCACCCCGCACAACGATCCACTCTCTAGCCTTTTTATGAAGGGGTCGATTGCGAATACATATAGCAGAGGGCTCAGAGGACATCCCTGGCGCACACCAGAGCCAACCTCAAAAGGCCGTCCAACCCAACCATTAACCAGTGGGAAGCTCTCAGCCCCTCTATAAAATGTCTTCAGCCAATCTATAAACCTCCCCTGCAGGCCGTATCTACCAAGTAGCAAATACAGGTACTCGTGATTGACTCTATCAAAAGCCTTCGCCTGATCCAGTGCCAGCAAGTACTTTCTCCATCCAGCAGCCCTGCATCGTTCCAAAGCCTCCCGGACAGCTAAAATCGCTGAAAAGGTGCTTCTACCTTGGACCGAGCAGTGCTGATGACTGGACAACAAATCGCCTGCCACTGACGACAAGCACCAAAAAAGAATCTTCGCCAAGATCTTTCTATCAACATTGAGAAGACTGATGGGGCGCCAGTTCTCAATCATTGAGGGGTCTTTACCTTTTGACAGAAGAATCACAGCGGATTGCCTCATAGAGGGAGGGAGCGAACCCTCTTCTAGACAGCTGTTATAAACCTCTGCTAAAAAGGGAGCCAGAATGGACTTAAAACACTTGTAGAATTCAGCTGTCAACCCATCTGGTCCAGGCGATTTTTTGGTAGCCAGCTTCTCTATAGCATGAACTACCTCATCCGCTGAAATTGGTTCTGTCAAATCCATCAAAGGCAATGTACCATTTCCCAATCCTGGAGTAGAATCCAGAAAGCTTTCCATCTTGTCCCGACAAAGGTCCTTTCTTCCCAAAAGGTCAGCGTAATATGATCTGAAGATTTCCAGGATCCCTGATCTGGACTTTACCAGGGAACCCGTACCATCCCTCAGGCCTATGACCGTCTTAACTGCTATGCCTTGCTTACAGTTCTGGTAAGGATCAGGTGAGTGATATTTTCCATAATCTCTCTCCAGAACCAAGGAGGCATGCCGGTCGTATTGACACTTCCTAAGAAGAAACTTCACCTCAGAGATCTCCCCTGGATCTCCTCCATACGAGACAAGACGATCAAGCTTCCTCCGCAAATGCTGGTAGGCAATGTACATACCAAGCTGCTTCTTCTTACCTATGGCCTTGAAAAGTCCAATTGCCCTTTGTTTCACAAGCTCCCACCACTCTGACTTTCTGCTGCAAAAAGCCAGAATAGAAACCTGTGCCTGAAAAAAATCCTCAAAGGATTGTCTTACCTCTACATCTTCCAGGAGAGCCGAATTCAGTTTCCAGGTACCCCTTCCCCTGGGTGGAGTGTCCGAGGCATTCAGAGTCACAGACAGCATACAGTGGTCAGAGAACTCCACCGCCCTCAACTCAGGAGCCGAGAAAGTAGAGTTCTCCTTTAAAAAAAACCTATCTATCCTACTCTGACTATTCCCTCTCTGAAATTTGAATCCCGTGCTGCCAGGGCAGTGCTTAATATCCACATCTACCAGGCCTGCTTGTCTCACCATATCTCTAAGAAAAACGCTATCGTATCCCAGCCTGTCTATGGAGCCTCTCCTGTCTTCAGGCCTAATGATGGTGTTAAAGTCACCTCCAAAGACAACCTGCTGGGACGTAAAAAGGAAGGGCTTGATCTCTGTGAGGAGGCATTTCCTGCCCCACCTTGTCTGCGGCCCATAGATATTGATCAGGCGCAGGTCATGCCCCCTAACAGAAACGTCCAACACCATGCATCTACCTATTTCTACCTCAATTACCCGCCGGCACGTTACCATATCGGTTTTAAAAAGTACCGCAACTCCGCTGCAGGGCTCAGCCGCAAGAGACCAAAAGGAGGGACCGCATCTCCACTCCCTTTTTGCCAGATGGACATCGGCCAAAGTATGGAGCCAGGTCTCTTGCAAAAATAAAATCTCGGCATCAAACTTGCTGAGCAAAAATAAGGCCATATCACGAGCTCTTGCAGATTTAATGCTGGCGACATTAATGGTCGCCACCTTTATCGGAGTGGGAACTGCCATCAGGATGATTGGGGTAGTCGTTTCTTGACCTTCACCACACTCTCATCACCAGAAACAGCTCTCTTCAAACTACGCGACTCCCCCTCATCCATAGATGATAAGGGAGAAGACAAAGACATCTCATCGCCCGACAACACATTAAAGGTGTTACCAAGGGGAACCCCTCTTGGATCCGACTCTGAGGAAGAGACGACCGGTTTTTTAGTCTTTCTCTTCTTTTTTTTCCCCTTCCTGACTTTCTCCCACCCCTCCTCATCCGAATCCCCATCAACCGAATGTGAGACATGGGGTACGCACACCCTTCCATCAGCCCCACCCCCATCCAGCACCCCCACATTCCCCTGACCACGCTTGCGCAGCCGAGGGACTGGAGGCTGAGTGGAAAGATCCGCTAAACCTGCCCCCCCAGCAGCCTCCGCCAGTCTGGAGGATCTACGAAATGATGCATTAGGGACAGAAGGGACAGATTTAGGGACCACATCTCTAGGGGGAACAGAAACAGATGTCACAGACACAGGAGGGACAGACTCAGGGACCACATCACTAGGGGGAACAGAAACAGATGTCACAGACACAGAAGGGACAGACTCAGGGACCACATCACTAGGGGGAACAGAAACAGATGTCACAGACACAGAAGGGACAGACTCAGGGACCACATCACTAGGGGGAACAGAAACAGATGTCACAAACACAGAAGGGACAGACTCAGGGACCACATCACTAGGGGGAACAGAAACAGATGTCACAGACACAGAAGGGACAGACTCAGGGACCACATCACTAGGGGGAACAGAAACAGATGTCACAAACACAGAAGGGACAGACTCAGGGACCACATCACTAGGGGGACCAGAAACAGATGTCACAGACACAGAAGGGACAGACTCAGGGACCACACCACTGGGGGGAATAGAAACAGAAGGGACAGACTCAGTGACCACATCACTAGAGGGAACAGAAACGGGTGCCACAGACACAGGAGGGACAACAACAGTTTTGGTGGCCTCATCCTCCTTATCCAGCCTCTGCAGCTCAGCCTCCAACCCTGGCAGGTTATGTAATGCCTCTGGGCAAAGACTGTAGGGGTGACCAAGTTTTTGGCACAAGTTGCACCGAATATCTGTACAGTCTTTAGCCAAATGGTCCAGCGCCTGGCACAAAGAACATTTCTTTCGGGTGCAGGTGGAGGCAAAGTGGCCCTTGTCCCCACATTTATTGCACACCTTAGGCTGACCCTGGTAAAAAATGGTCAGCCTGTCCCTCCCCAGAAAGGCTGAACAGGGCAGATGTTGAACAACGTTTCCCTGCACCCCCAATTTTAACGACACTGTCCAGGCCCCTGTCCATATCCCATGCTGATCAAGGACCTTCCGCAGTGGAGCGAGGACCTCACCATATCGGCGTAACCACACTATCAAATCAGCCTCTGGGATGGATTCATTACGCACGAGGATCGTCACCGATTTTATTAGAGGCTGCCTGGAAACCACCTTTGGCATCCAACCATTCCACTGCGGAAGGTCCCTGCGCCCCCTAAAACGTTCCCAAAACAAATCCAAACCCTCAGGTTTTACAAAGGACAAATCAAATTCTGAACTTCCAACAGGACAAATCAATGCAAAAATGTCTGCGACTTTAAATCCCATTTCCAGGATCAACTCTGCCACCCTCCCCCTTACTGGTGGGGTCCCCTCCCCCTCCCACTTCAACTGGACCACGTTTCTTCTTTTGTACCCACCAACCATCCCCCCACTAAACCCCCCCAAATTGTGACCACCAACATTTGCACCATTCCCCCCACCCTCTTTGGTGCGACTCCCCAAAACTGCTGCATAGCTGCTGGTGTTCACAGACCTCCCCGCAGAGGGTCCAGCTGTGCGTTTTGCAGATGAGTCTTTCCTCTGCTGAGCAGGAGGAGAAATGTCATTGTTAACCCCTTCACCACCACCCACCACATCCATTGCTTCATCAATACTATTACTGTTATTATTTCCTGGCACATTCATAGTTCCTGCCGTGTCCACGCTCACAGCGGCGCCCTCACATACTTCACCTCCAGGCAGACTCTTCTCCATCGGGACAGGGTTGTCAGATAAGCAAGATTGCTGTGATACAGCAACAGGTAGATCAGTGCAGGAAACTTCCATTGCTGCTTCCACTCCACATGCTGCACTGTGCTGCTCCCCTCCCCCACCTGCATCAATCAGCCCAGGTGAGGCTGAAACAGGCTCTTTGGAGCTGGCAGCCATCTTGGTGGTAGAACCACAGGTCCCAGCAGTCATAGCAGAATCCATTTGCGGGGGGCATGATGTAGATCCATCCATACTGCTCTGGTGGGCTGGTGACACCTCTGCTAGGGGATTTCTCTTCATATCTGCAGAGGATTTCTCCACAGCAGAAACACCACTTACTACAGCCGGGACACCGTCCACTTTAGCCGGGACATCACTCACTGCAGCCGGGAAACCCATGTTGGAAGGCGGCTGCACCGTACAGTGGGATTTCTCCACCAGTGCCGGTCTGCGACCCTTCTGCGACTCCACAGCGACTTCTGACGCTTCACCAGCAGACCTGTCTGCCCTTAGGGGTGACTCCATCTGTTGGATAAACTGTAAGGTGCCATGTTCACCCTCAACCCCCTGGCTGGTTGCCGCTGGCGATTCCCCAGCCTGACATGGGGGGAGAGGTGCAGAGGCAGATGGACCCGGGTTGTCTGTAACATGCGACTGCCGCTGATCCACAGAGGTCTGGCTGGCAAATCTCCTCTCGTTTTTAAATTTTTCTTCAAACGCTCCACTTTTATATTTTAATTTCTCCAACAATAAAGATTGTTTCTTTACTTTCTCCTCCATCTCTTGTAGCTCAGGCTTCATGGCCGAACGATTTTTACTCCAAGCCTGGAAGTACTTGGTTTTGAGGTTTTTATGTTCATCTTTCAAACATTTTAGTTTCTCCTCTGCTCTTCCGACCGCCCGAAAATGATCGACAACCTTTTGTCTGTATATATCAACATTCTCACCAGGGCCTGAACCCACAGTCAGATCCTGCACGACCTCCTTCTCCTCACTAGGCCCCGTATCATCAGGGGGATCCGTCCCAGGGCCTCCCCCAGGATCAGGCATTGTTCCTGGGCCAAGCTAGCAGGCAAGGCCCAGGCTTGAAAAAAGGCTGGTTCTCTCAGAGAGCTCCTTGGGTGTGTCCTCCTCCTTCTTCCCACTGACCTCCAATGTAAGGGACATTCTTCTCACTGATCACCAATGTAAGGGACATTCTTCTCACTGATCACCAATGTAAGGGACATTCTTCCCACTGATCACCAATGTAAGGGACATTCTTCCCACTGATCACCAATGTAAGGGACATTCTTCTCACTGATCACCAATAAAGGGGACATTCTTCTCACTGATCACCAATGTAAGGGACATTCTTCTCACTGATCACCAATGTAAGGGACATTCTTCCCACTGATCACCAATGTAAGGGACATTCTTCTCACTGATCACCAATGTAAGGGACATTCTTCTCACTGATCACCAATGTAAGGGACATTCTTCTCACTGATCACCAATGTAAGGGACATTCTTCCCACTGATCACCAATGTAAGGGACATTCTTCTCACTGATCACCAATAAAGGGGACATTCTTCTCACTGATCACCAATGTAAGGGACATTCTTCTCACTGATCACCAATGTAAGGGACATTCTTCCCACCGACCACCAATGTAAGGGACATTCTTCCCACTGATCACCAATGTAAGGGACATTCTTCCCACCGACCACCAATGTAAGGGACATTCTTCCCACTGATCACCAATGTAAGGGACATTCTTCTCACTGATCACCAATGTAAGGGACATTCTTCCCACTGATCACCAATGTAAGGGACATTCTTCCCACTGATCACCAATGTAGGGGACATTCTTCTCACTGATCACCAATGTAAGGGACATTCTTCTCACTGATCACCAATGTAAGGGACATTCTTCCCACTGATCACCAATGTAAGGGACATTCTTCCCACTGATCACCAATGTAGGGGACATTCTTCTCACTGATCACCAATGTAAGGGACATTCTTCCCACTGATCACCAATGTAGGGGACATTCTTCTCACTGATCACCAATGTAAGGGACATTCTTCTCACTGATCACCAATGTAAGGGGCATTCTTCTCACTGATCATCAATGTAAGGGACATTCTTCTCACTGATCACCAATGTAAGGGACATTCTTCTCACTGATCACCAATGTAAGGGACATTCTTCCCACTGATCACCAATGTAAGGGACATTCTTCCCACTGATCACCAATGTAAGGGACATTCTTCTCACTGATCACCAATGTAGGGGACATTCTTCTCACTGATCACCAATGTAAGGGACATTCTTCTCACTGATCACCAATGTAAGGGACATTCTTCTCACTGATCACCAATGTAAGGAACATTCTTCCCACTGATCACCAATGTAAGGGACATTCTTCTCACTGATCACCAATGTAAGGGACATTCTTCTCACTGATCACCAGTGTAAGGGACATTCTTCTCACTGATCACCAATGTAAGGGACATTCTTCCCACTGATCACCAATGTAAGGGACATTCTTCTCACTGATCACCAATGAAGGGACATTCTTCTCACTGATCACCAATGTAAGGGACATTCTTCTCACTGATCACCAGTGTAAGGGACATTCTTCTCACTGATCACCAATGTAAGGGACATTCTTCTCACCGATCACCAATGTAAGGGACATTCTTCCCACTGATCACCAATGTAAGGGACATTCTTCGCACTGATCACCAATGTAAGGGACATTCTTCTCACTGATCACCAATGTAAGGGACATTCTTCCCACTGATCACCAATGTAAGGGACATTCTTCGCACTGATCACCAATGTAAGGGACATTCTTCTCACCGATCACCAATGTAAGGGACATTCTTCTCACTGATCACCAATGTAAGGGGCATTCTTCTCACTGATCACCAATGTAAGGGACATTCTTCTCACCGATCACCAATGTAAGGGACATTCTTCTCACTGATCACCAATGTAAGGGACATTCTTCCCACTGATCACCAATGTAAGGGACATTCTTCTCACCGATCACCAATGTAAGGGACATTCTTCCCACTGATCACCAATGTAAGGGACATTCTTCTCACTGATCACCAATGTAAGGGACATTCTTCCCACTGATCACCAATGTAAGGGACATTCTTCTCACCGATCACCAATGTAAGGGACATTCTTCCCACTGATCACCAATGTAAGGGACATTCTTCTCACTGATCACCAATGTAAGGGACATTCTTCTCACTGATCACCAATGTAAGGGACATTCTTCTCACTGATCACCAATGTAAGGGACATTCTTCCCACTGACCACCAATAAAGGGGACATTTTTCCCACTGATCACCAATGTAAGGGGCATTCTTCTCACCGATCACCAATGTAAGGGGCATTCTTCTCACCGATCACCAATGTAAGGGGCATTCTTCTCACTGATCACCAATGTAAGGGACATTCTTCTCACCGATCACCAATGTAAGGGGCATTCTTCTCACTGATCACCAATGTAAGGGACATTCTTCTCACTGATCACCAATGTAAGGAACATTCTTCTCACTGATCACCAATAAAGGGGACATTTTTCCCACTGATCACCAATGTAAGGGACATTCTTCCCACTGATCACCAATGAAGGGGACATTTTTCCCACTGATCACCAATGTAAGGGACATTTTTCCCACTGATCACCAATGTAAGGGACATTCTTCTCACTGATCACCAATGTAAGGGACATTCTTCCCACTGATCACCAATGTAAGGGACATTCTTCTCACTGATCACCAATGTAAGGGACATTCTTCTCACTGATCACCAATGTAAGGAACATTCTTCTCACTGATCACCAATGTAAGGGACATTCTTCTCACTGATCACCAATGTAAGGGACATTCTTCCCACTGACCACCAATGTAAAGGGACATTCTTCCCACTGATCACCAATGTAAGGGACATTCTTCTCACTGATCACCAATGTAAGGGACATTCTTCTCACTGATCACCAATGTAAGGGACATTCTTCTCACTGATCACCAATGTAAGGAACATTCTTCTCACTGATCACCAATGTAAGGGACATTCTTCCCACTGACCACCAATGTAAAGGGACATTCTTCCCACTGATCACCAATGTAAGGGACATTCTTCTCACTGATCACCAATGTAAGGAACATTCTTCTCACTGATCACCAATGAAGGGGACATTCTTCCCACTGACCACCAATAAAGGGGAAATTTTTCTCACTGATCACCAATGTAAGGGACATTCTTCTCACTGATCACCAATATAAGGGACATTCTTCTCACTGATCACCAATGTAAAGGGACATTCTTCCCACTGATCACCAATGTAAGGAACATTCTTCTCACTGATCACCAATGTAAGGGACATTCTTCCCACTGACCACCAATGTAAGGGACATTCTTCCCACTGATCACCAATGTAAGGGACATTCTTCCCACTGACCACCAATGGTATATCTGTGGCAGACGCCATTTTCTTTGGTTCTTTGCGTGTTCTAGGTTCCAAGTGCGGCACCCACCTTCAGGGTGTGCGCATCAAACGGGCCCCGGCGATATGGCCTTCCAGGCCGGGGCCACATGTTACGCAGAGTTCCAAGCGGATGCTGAAAGGGGCCCCACTGACTTACTGGGTCCCCAGCTATACTAAAGAGATCCTAAGCTGAGGGCTGTACGATGGGGGAATCGGCTCGAGGAGAACCCGGAGGCAGGTTGTCTGAGAGATTTGAGCGAACCATCGAGAATCTGGTGACCGAGCAGTGACAGGTATATCCCAACTGTCAATCGGTGACCTTAGCTCAATTTACTGGGAGGATCTGCTCACCTAATCAGAAATTACAAAGTACTAGGTCCGTGGCAGGGGCACCCTTAGAGCTAGGTAAGTGGCAGGGGCACCCTTAGAGCCAGGTCTGTGGCAGAGGCATCCTTAGAGCCAGGTCCGTGGCAGGGGCACCCTTAGAGCTAGGTAAGTGGCAGGGGCACCCTTAGAGCCAGGTCTGTGGCAGAGGCATCCTTAGAGCCAGGTCCGTGGAAGGGGCACCCTTAGAGCCAGGTCCGTGGAAGGGGCACCCTTAGAGCCAGGTCTGTGGCAGGGGCACCCTTAGAGCCAGGTCCATGGAAGGGGCACCCTTAGAGCCAGGTCCGTTGCAGAGGCATCCTTAGAGCCAGGTCCGTGGTAGGGGCACCCTTAGAGCCAGGTCCGTGGTAGGGGCACCCTTAGAGCCAGGTCCGTGGCAGGGGCATCCTTAGAGCCAGGTCTGTGGTAGGGGCACCCTTAGAGCCAGGTCCGTGGCAGGGGCATCCTCAGAGCCAGGTCCGTGGCAGGGACATCCTCAGAGCCAGGTCCGTGGCAGGGGCATCCTCAGAGCCAGGTCCGTGGCAGGGGCATCCTCAGAGCCAGGTCCGTGGCAGGGGCATCCTCAGAGCCAGGTCCGTGGCAGGGGCATCCTCAGAGCCAGGTCCGTGGCAGGGGCACCCTTAGAGCCAGGTCCGTGGCAGGGGCACCCTTAGAGCCAGGTCCGTGGCAGGGGCACCCTTAGAGCCAGGTCCGTGGCAGAGGCATCCTTAGAGCCAGGTCTGTGGTAGGGGCACCCTTAGAGCCAGGTCCGTGGCAGGGGCATCCTTAGAGCTAGGTCCGTGGCAGGGGCATCCTTAGAGCCAGGTCCGTGGCAGGGGCACCCTTAGAGCCAGGTCCGTGGCAGGGGCACCCTTAGAGCCAGGTCCGTGGCAGAGGCACCCTTAGAGCCAGGTCTGTGGCAGGGGCACCCTTAGAGCCAGGTCCGTGGTAGGGGCACCCTTAGAGCCAGGTTCGTGGTAGGGGCATCCTTAGAGCCAGGTCCGTGGCAGGGGCCTGTTACCTCCCAGCATACTAAAATTAGACTTCGGCTGCCAGGCTTGTTACAGAAGTCTGTCCGGGGGCACTTCACCCACTTTGGCTAGAGTGGCGACGAACAGTGACTATCTCTACTGAGCTCTACTTGCTTTCAATGTAATCCAAGCCTGATACTGCAAGGTTCCTTTACTTCATCAACCTGTCCTGTCTACCTTCTGTTGATGTTGGTCGTGTTTGACCGAGGAATAAAGCATTTAGAAAACGTCAACCTTTGGCTTGGACATTCTATTACTGCTCTCACAGTTCCTGCAATCAATTTTCCTAGACTCGTCAAAGGTAACTTAAAGGGTCACTAAAGGAAAAAAAATTTTTTGCTGAAATGACTGTTTACAGGGTAATGAGACATAAAAGTTAACTGATTAAAAATCAATCATATAATGTGCCTGCAGGTTAGTTTCACTTTTGAACTGGCTTCATGTTTCTGTGAAGTAGAAAGAGACACACAGAACAAAAACAAACAAATCCAGGGCAGTGTTTTGTTTTTAAAATGAATCTGATTGGTTCTGGGAAGTTTTAGACACACAGTAATGACAGCTCAGACCACCGTGAGAAAGCTCCCAGCACTGGGGTTATAAGGAAACAGACAAGCAGCAAGTGTGGAGATCAGAGCAGGATTACAGCAACTTCAAAGCAAAAACAAACAATAAGGACATGAAACCAGTACTTCAGTAAGGTAAAGAAAGCTATTTAGCTAAAAAAAAATTCCTTTAGTGACCCTTTAACTTATGCCGATCCCACATCTAACCAGCGGCCCCCGAGGGGGTTGTGCTACATAGGCATAAACAATGTTAAAGACAAAATGTGAGTCAAATGCAAATAACAGTTTAGAACTAGAAAATGCATTTCCTGAGGAAAATATGTGGGAATGCTGAATAGCTGAATTGCTGATCCCACACCAATCCCATTCACCATAACCACTATACTATCTTTAGGATATACAAGCAGTGTTCCTTCAGTACTTATAAAGCCTCTCTTTGATCATTAAAGGTGTTGTAAAGGTAAAATCATTTTCCCTAAATAACTTCCTTTACCTCAGTGCAGTCCTCCTTTACTTACCTCGGTGCCGTCCTCCTTCACTTACTTCATCCTTCAAATTTTGCTTTTAAATGTCCTCATTTCTTCTGAGAAATCCTCACTTCCTGTTCTTCTGTCTGTAACTCCACACAGTAATGCGAGTCTTTTTCCCTGGTGTGGAGAAAGCCTCTTGATGGGGGAGGGGGTGAGCAGGACGCCCACTAACACACAGCTCCTTTCTCTATCTGCAAAGTAGAGAGTGTCCTGGTGGCCCCTCCCCCTCAAGAGGTTCCCTCCCCCCAGGTGTGTGAGGGGGAATTTTGCACTGAGAGAGAATTACCATTACAAATGCCTTTAATTCACAGACCAAATGAGATACCGAACCCTTCAAACAAACCTTAATAAATCCTCAACCGTACATGCGATCGATACAGCGACTTCACCGTATAAAAGACAAGACCCTTGTGAACGCATCGATATGAAATTTATGTTGATAAACTTAAAAATGTGGCCATGTCAGCGATTTAGAAAAGAGTATCTTTGTGTGTCTTACTAACAAATTTTAAAAGCGCGTTATAATGAAGGCCTATGGGGAAAATTTTGGAACTCTTGTCCTTTAGAAGCTCCAGCAACGAAAAGTAAAATGCGCATCACAAAACTAATCACATCGCCTGAAAGCAGACAAAAATACCTTCCATTTGATATATAAATTGTGTATGACAAGTAGATCTTGTGGGCGTGAGAGCAATTTGTTCCCCCTTTTTTATAGATAATCCGAGTTTTTTCAAAACTCACACTGTAAAGGTCACATGACTCACTCTAGCAGCTCTCCATAGACACGCAGTGTAATCCATAACATTTTCTGAAAAAATCACTAAACGTAAATTGCTTTTTCACAAAAACTATAAAAGATTTCAATCTGAAAAGTCATAGCCGAATAGCTGAATATTTTGTGATCGTGGTAAAGTTTGTTTGGTGTCTGTCAGTGAAAGTATGAAGGAGGAGATACATTTTGAATCGGGTACGTTTTTAAGCAGGAATAAGCATGTTCTCATTGACTTCAATGTTAAAAAAAGCGACTAAAAGCTTAATATTTTAAAAAGTATAAATAGCACAAAAAAACTTGAAGAAGTCCCATCGTTAGCTGAATGAGATGAACATTTTAAAAGTTGAATGGTCTCAATCGCTGAAAGTATGGCGAAGTTACGCAGAGCCAAAAAACGTACGGAACTAAAAAATGCATTTCCTGAGGAAAATACGTGGGAATGCTGAATAGCTGAATTGCTAAGCCCGCACAAATCCCATTCACCATAACCGCTATACTATCTTTAGGACATACAAGCAGTGTTCCTTCAGTACTTCTAAAGCCTCTCTTTAATCATTAAAGGTGTTGTAAAGGTAAAATCATTTTCCCTAAATAACTTCCTTTACCTTTGTGCAGTCCTCCTTTACTTACCTCATCCTTTGATTTTGCTTTTAAATGTCCTTATTTCTTCTGAGAAATCCTCACTTCCTGTTCTTCTGTCTGTAACTCCACACAGTAGTGCAAGGCTTTTTCCCTGGTGTGGAGAAAGCCTCTTGAGGGGGGAGGGGGTGAGCAGGACGCCCACTAACACACAGCTCCTTTCTCTATCTGCAAAGTAGAGAGTGTCCTGACTTCCTGGTCGCCCCTCCCCCCTCAAGAGGTTTTCTCCCCTCCCCCGGGTGAGTGAGAGGGATAATTGCACGGAGGTAAAGGAAGCTATTTAGGGAAAGAATTACCATTACAAACGCTTTTTATCTACACACAAAATAAGTGAAATAACCCTTCAAACAAACCTTAATAAATCCACAACCGTACATGCGATCGATACAGCGACTTCACCGTTTGAAAGACAAGACTCTTGTGAACGCATCGATATGAAATTTATGTTGATAAACTTAAAAATGTGGCCATGTCAGCGATTTAGAAAAGAGTATCTTTGTGTGTCTTACTAACAAATTTTAAAAGCGCGTTATAATGAAGGTCTATGGGGAAAAATTTGGAACTCTTGTCCTTTAGAAGCTCCAGCAACGAAAAGTAAAATGCGCATCACAAAACTGATCACATTGCCTGAAAGCAGACAAAAATACCTTCCATTTGATATATAAATTGTGTATGACAAGTAGATCTTGTGGGCGTGAGAGCAATTTGTTCCCCCTTTTTTATAGATAATCCGAGTTTTTTCAAAACTCACACTGTAAAGGTCACATGACACACTCTAGCAGGTCTCCATAGGAAGACTGTTTAATCGATAAATTTTTCTGAAAAAATCACTAAACGTAAATTGCTTTTTCACAAAAACTATAAAAGATTTCAATCTGAAAAGTCATAGCCGAATAGCTGAATATTTTGTGATCGTGGTAAAGTTTGTTTGGTGTCTGTCAGTGAAAGTATGAAGGAGGAGATACATTTTGAATCGGGTACGTTTTAAAGCAGGAATAAGCATGTTCTCATTGACTTCAATGTTAAAAAAAAGCGACTAAAAGCTTAATATTTTAAAAAGTATAAATAGCACAAAAAAACTTGAAGAAGTCCCATCGTTAGCTGAATGAGATGAACATTTTAAAAGTTGAATGGTCTCAATCGCTGAAAGTATGGCGAAGTTACGCAGAGCCAAAAAACGTACGGAATAATAAAATTAAAATTAAAATTAAGAATAATAAAAAACGAATAACAATACTGGGAATGCTTATTAAAGCATTCCCACTAATAATAAAAAACGAATAACAATACTGGGAATGCTTATTAAAGCATTCCCACTAATAATAAAAAACGAATAACAATACTGGGAATGCTTATTAAAGCATTCCCACTAATTAACCTATGAACTCTGCCATCACTGGACCAGCGTGGCATTAGGTACAAACAACCATCCTCCACAGTCGTGGAGGTGGCGGCTGGCCAGGGAAACAAAACTTAAAAAAACGATAAGGTCCGCCAGATCAAAAACACAGGAGACGGTTGCATGAGTCCAAGATCAATCGTGGCGGGTTGAAGGGGCGACTGGTAACTGTAAAGCACACACTAGTGCGGGGAAAAGGGCGTGCAAACAAGTTCAAGTGAGCACAGATGGAGCGTCTGAGAACATACAGGATCCAACGAGTGGGGGTGCAGGGGGAGAAAAAGAGCAGCATATGGGGACTGGGCCGCCCAGGAGGGGACAAAAGAGAAAAAAGGGGGGGGCAACAGCAGGAGATGAAGAGAAAAACTCACGGTTCATGAAGGAGCGGGCAGTTCAGGTCCGGAGCGGCCATACTTCTCATTCTTCATTATTGAGGACCCAATATCGACGTCTTCTCCGCCTCCGCTTCTCCTCCTCTTCTTACTCATGCACTGCAACTGCTGCAGCAGGAATGACAACTGCGGTGACAGGAAAAGGAATAGCCTCACACCATCTATGTTTTGATTGGTTAATGCCAAAGTTGTGGCAAAGTTGAAGTTGTACTGATCCCAAATCGCGGCAAAATCCCCGCAAAATCACAGCAAAATCGCACAACTTTGAAGTCGTATAGGTGTGAAAGGGACCTTAGTCACGTTTGTTAGGCTTCCAGTAAACTCACATGAAAAAAATGAATTGTCCACATAGCGTGATACTGTTTCAAAAAGTTTTATCATAGCCCAAAAAAAACCTTACGATATATACGATATATACGATATATATGTACTAAAATGCAGTTAATTTGAAGCCGTAATAAAGTACAAGTGTTATTCACTTGGTCACCGGAGATAGTAGACAGAGACGTCTGTGTGCAGCAGCCATTCTCCATCTATTTCCTGACACCTCAGCAGCCTGTGGAGCGCAATTGTCACATTTCCGGTTAACCAACGAGATCACTTCCTGACTTCGTCTGAGGGGCGTAATCTCATGACATGGCCACCGGTGTTTTGTCAGGAAGTGACGAAACGCGTCAGTGTCGTGATCTTGTTGGTTAACCGGAAGTGATGATTGTGCTTCACGGACCGCCGAGGTGTCAGGAAATAGATGGAGAATGGCTGCTGCACACAGACATCTCTGTCTACTATTAGTGTTGCTCACGAATATTCGCATTGTGAATATTCGCTACGAATATTGCATATTCGAGTATTCGTGAATAACTCGAATATTGCGGCGAATATTCGCTATGGCGAATATTCTTATTTTTTCAAATTTATTTTTAAAACAGATCACATTCTAGTGATCTCCATCGACGTCTAAAAGCATTGCTGGTATGATTAGAGACCCTGGGCCGAGTAGCTGAGGCGATCCTTTTATGGTGCCGAATATTCGCATTGCGAATTTTCGGCAACATAAAAGAATCGCATCAGCTACTCGGCACTTCTTTTGCATCAGAGCCAATCAGAATAACTCGAATGTTCGACAAACGGAATATTGCGCAATTATCTTCTCCGCCCTTCTTTTGCCCCCTTATTCTCCTTTCTTTTAAGTAGAGTTAGTGTAGAGTTAGTGTTTAGTGCATATTAGTTTAGTAATACAGGAAATGATCTCCGTTTATGAGAATTTCGCAATCATTTTCGCATTAGCGAAATTTCGCAAAAAATGTTTTTGGATAAAATATCGCGAAATGGAATATGGCGTATTCCGCTCAACACTACCTACTATCTCCGGTAAACGGGTGAATAACGCAGGCACTGTATTACGGCTTCAAATAAACTGCATTTTAGTACGTATATATCGTATATATCGTAAGGGTTTTTTTTGGGCGATGATAAAACTTTTTGAAACAGTATCATGCTATGTGGACAATTCATTTTTTCACGCGAGTTTACTGGAAGCATAACAAACGTGACTAAAGTTTGGTGGAAGGTCAGCTGGAGCGGTGGAGGGTCAGTCTTTGATGTGAGGCGTATACTCACAAGAACCCACTCCACCGCCGTCCCATAACAACCCTCAACGTACTTTCCAAGATAATGGAGAAAGTAGTGGTACAACAGCTGCAACAGCATCTAGATACCTACAAGCTACTTGACCCATTACAATCAGGCTTCCGCCCCGGACACGGGACGGAAACAGCATTGCTGAAAGTATGGGACGATGTTCTCAAGGCCGCAGACGAAGGAGAATCTTGTCTTCTAGTTCTGTTGGACCTAAGTGCAGCTTTTGACACTGTAGACCACAAACTGTTACTGACTCGGCTTGCTGAAGTAGCCAGAGTCGCAGAAGGCGATTTATCTTGGTTCTCCATTTTTCTGGAAAACCGATCGCAAACAGTAAAGTTAGGACCTTTTACGTCAGAAAAACGCACAGTAACATGCGGAGTCCCTCAAGGATCGCCTCTGTCACCAGTGCTGTTTAACATCTATCTTCGTCCTCTTTTTGAGATTATCAGCAGCAAAAAACTGCTCTATCACTCATACGCAGACGACACACAATTGTATTTCCGCATCTGCAATAGACAGGATCACCACCTCAATCTAGAGACTTGCCTCTCCTTGATAGAGGATTGGATGACAAAGAGTCATCTTAAACTCAATGGAGCGAAAACAGAACTTCTCCTGTTTCACGCCAAGCGTAGGAATCAACCTTCTACAGCGTGGACCCCCTCGCCCATTCTGGGCAAGTTCATCACCCCTAGCGCCAAAGTCAAAAGCCTAGGGGTCATTTTTGACTCCTTTATGACAATGGACGCACAAATAGGGTCAGTAGTCAGTGGATCTCACCATCTACTGCGCCTACTACGCAGACTCACTCCGTTCATCCCTAAAGAAGATTTAGCGGTCGTGGTAGGAGCTATTGTTAACTCCAGACTGGATTATGCAAATGCCCTTTACCTCGGCCTCCCCAAGTACCAAATCGCTCGTCTGCAAGTCGTTCAGAATACGGCCGCCAGACTTGTGACTGGGAAAAAACCCTGGGAATCCATCTCACCTTCACTGAGAGCCCTTCATTGGCTGCCAGTCAAAGACAGAATTGCTTTCAAAGCTCTCTGTCTTACGCATAGATGTGTCCATGGGAATGCCCCCCTTTATTTATGCGAAATAATAAAAACGCATAATCCCAATCGCGCTCTGCGATCCACGAATCAGAACCTGCTCCAGGTTCCGAAAGCCAACTTCAAGTCCAAAGGAGAAAGAAGATTCGCGGTCCAAGGTCCAAGACTATGGAACGCTTTACCAACCAGCATTCGGTTGGAGGAGAGCCACCTAGCATTTAGGAAAAAGGTCAAGACTTTTCTCTTTTGATATCAAAGGAGACAGGAACAACAAGCGCCCAGAGGCGATTCAGTTCGCATGTGCCGCGCTATACAAGTTTTCATTCATTCATTCATTCATACTCATAATTGTGGTGAGTACGTCGCCAAATGGGCGTTTTTCCTCGTGGTGAAGCGCTTGGTGAATGGTGGTCCACTCAAAACCGATGACTTTTCCTTTATGAGCTTCATAAGAAAACTTGGCAATTTGGATCCTTTGACAAGAGCGCTGCTATAATATTGAAAAAGAGAAATCACCGCTCTAGGATACGAATCAGAAAGTCTCCTCACCAGATCCAAAGCCACGGGTGCCGGCAATGCCACGGAATGATGCTGCTCCAATATTCATGAGGATATTTTATTAGGAGTGTTTTTTAATATTGTTTCTTTTCCAATATATGATTTTCTTCACAGCAGCTGCTATTTTATGTGATTTTACGATGAGTATTGTATTTTTATATTTATTTATGGCACATCATATTGCATAGAGATCCTGATTGCTTATTCCTGAGCGGTGATTACATAGGAGGGTCGTCTAGAAGACTAGCAGTATCTATGTGTAGCACTACCCCCGAAGGAGCTGCTGGGTTGTTGTGGCCAGCGTGGTACCTCGTGTTTCTCTGATGTCTAGGGGTGTTTGGTGAAAGTTGTAGTAACGGAATGTCTTTTTCTGTGCTCTTTATTACCCAGCCGGGTAGAGTAGAGGTTTAGAAGAAATGAAGATAGGAGATCCAGATGTCAGCAATAGGGAAACAGTCCCTCATGTCTCATTCACCACTCCAGCCAGAGTGGGTGTAGTGCACCTGGACGGGCCTCTCTCACCGGCCTGGTATATCACTTGAACCTTAGGAAAAAGTCTCTGCCACAGACCCTCCTGATAATTGAACAGCAGAAATAATCCTCCTTAGCAGACTTGGCACCTGGATCTCCTTCAGGTACTATTGAATTAGGGCACCAACTGACGGACGGCCAACATCCAGCCTCTCAGTGTCCAGTTCCTCTGGTCCCCAATGTATAATCAGGCCCCTAACGGAACACCGGCCTCTCTTGGTACTCCTCAGGCAGACTCTCCACCGTATGGTCTCCTCCAACTGGACAGACGGCCCAGGATCTCCTTAGGTGGGACCCCGTCATTTACTGAGTCCCCAAGCGGCACATCAATTGCTCTGGGCCAACGTGGTCCCGAAGCCAGGATCCTTGCTTTGCATGCGTACCCCGGCCTGGAAGCCATTTGCCGGAGCGGCATAAAGTGGCTACCCTAAAGGTGGGCGCCACACGAGGAGAGCCAAGGAAGATGGTGTCTTCTTTATAACTACTCTCTCCCAGCATGCACAGGGAGGCCAAACCCCTCTGATAGGCTGCTGGGAAAGAGCACCCAATCCTTGACTCCACTGCTGCCACCTGAATGCTACCTGCCCTAACCTTGGCCTGTCTCTGGACTTTTTACACAAAAGAGGGTCGCACTGGGACTTTAAATGAGGTGGTCACAGTTAGCCACTAAGTAACAAGAGTAGTAGCAGTATAAATATAAAAAATAGATGTACATACATAAATCTTGTAACATAATAGCTCAGCCAATGGATCAGCACACGTAGAAGAAGATAAAATAAATAAAATTGATACAGACGTAATACATGAAGTATATACATATGCAGGCATCAGAATAACCCGACTTGCTTTTCACGATATCAATGCTCGCTCATCGGGGGTGGATGCGATGGAGATATATCTGAATGAACAAACAAATATATATCACAGTGGTGAATGTATAAACTATGGTAGAAGGGACCAAACAATGTCTCTGGGCTTTGCTCTGCCTTCTGTCCATCTGTTTGATCTGGCCAACCTCTGCCTGTATCCTGACAATTCCTTCTGCCCTCTATGGCCCAGATTCAGAGACATCGGCGCATATTTATGCCACCGTAGCGTATCTCTTTTACGCTACGCCGGCACAGCGCAGAGAGGGAAGCATGGAATTCACAAAGCAAATGCTCCCAATGCGTAAGTCAGCGTAAGTGGAAGTGGGCTGGAAGTGGGCGTGATACATTTAAATGAAGCGTGACCCCATGCAAATGATGGGGCGAGCGTCATACAAGTACTTAAAATGAACGGCGCATGCGCCGTCCCGTGGACATATTCCAGTGTGCATGCTCACAATCACGTGGGAACAAATGCATAACATACAACGGATCACTGCCTACGACGTGAACATAACCTACGCCCAATTCACGTACTACGTAAACGGCTGTGTTCCCTGGTCCATACCTTTGCATGAGTTGCGCCTCCTATATGGGGAATTACTTTACCCCAGACGTACGACTTACGCAAACCACTTAAGTCATGCACCGGGCGCAAGTACGTTTGTGAATCTCCCTCATTAGCATATTTGCATCGAAAATCAATGGGAGTGCCAAATGCGACCAGCATAAATATGCGCCCACTCTACGCCGGCGTAGGCAAGTTACGTTGGTGGGATGAAGTCTGTTTTTAGGCGTATCTTAGTTCTGTGGGTCAGGCGCAAGTGCTTTGTGAATCCGGCCTATGTCTGTACCCGACTGTCTGTTGCTGACCTAGCTTGTCTGACTTCACATTCAGTCTCTCGTCTGGCCTGCGCCTGCCTTGCTCCCTCTGGAGCTTCCTCTACTGTGGGCCATCCGGTCTTCCTGCTCCTGATATCAGCTGCTGTCTGCTGCCCACCAGCCCAGGGTCTGCTGTTCCTGCTGACATCTGCAGCTCCAGATATCTGGCCTACTCTGGTGACGCACCTGCTACGCATCACTACGCATCACTACTTCCAGCAGAAGACTACACAGGCACTCATTCCTCATCGCACTCTCGTGGCCATTATCGCAGCATCAGTGGTCCCCGAGCCGGGGCTGGACGAGGGACCTCCCTCTGAACGTCAGGCCCTCCCTCTGAACGTCAGGCCCTCCCTCTGAACGTCGGGCCCTCCCTCTGAACGTCGGGCCCTCCCTCTGAACGTCGGGCCCTCCCTCTGAACGTCGGGCTCAGCCGTAAGGTCCATGATTGATTAGCTCTACACATAATAGTCCAGATACCTGGGAATGAAGTGCTATCCTGCGGAACATTCCTTCTCCTAACTGGATTTTCTATAAGTTCTATTATATCCGCTACAGTCATATGTGGAGGAATACAGATAGGAAATAAATCTATTCCTTCCATTTCATGGATACAAAGGAAGTAAAAGTCATCTTGGATTTCTGAGATGGAAAGTCTGTAAAATGGAAGAGGTTCAGTTTCCTTCCAATAAAACAGTAATCCCTGAGAAGCCATAAAACACGGGAACAAGGGCTTTCCCTCGTATAATTGGAGCGTCACGGCGCACATTAAACCAATCAAATCCACCTTCACACGATAAAAACACGAAGATAATCCGGCAAATCCAAACTTTCATCTGAGAAAAGTGTTTGAAGTGAAATTTCTGTAAAGCAATAACTCTCTAAATTGGGCTTGTTCCTCACAATGACTAAGGTCAGCAATTAGCTGGGGGCCATTTCCCGAGGTTCCCTCTCCTTCTTAGAGGTGGTGGGCAACTTTCGACACACCCGGCACCTCCCAGTCCAACATCTTATAAATTCAAGTGTCTCACCATTGTTATCTTCTGACAAAAGGATTGCAGAGGCTCGAAGGTCCAACAAGAGCTTGCAGGTATAATGAGTGGATCTCTTTTTTAATTATTCAGCACTTTAAGGGTTTTTGAGGATCAGATACGTTTCATTTGTATAAGTCCCCTGCAAGGGTCCCTAAATGTGTTTTTTTTCTTCTGATGTTTATTATGTGCAAGGCATAGAGGTAGGGCTAGGACTAGGAATAGAGGAAGGGGCAGGGATAAGGATAAAGGATAGAGGTAGGGAAAGACGAATGGGTGGGGAAAGGGGTAGGAATAGGGGTAGGGATATGGGTTGGGACAGGGATAATGATAGGGGTAATGATAGGGATAAGGGTAGGGGTAGGGGTAGGGATAGGGGTAATGATAGGGATAAGGGTAGGGGTAGGGATAGGGGTGGGGTAGGGGGTAGGGAAAGGGATAGGGATAGAGGATGGGATAGGGGTAATTATAGGGACAGGGGTAATGATAGGGATAGGGGTAGAGGAAGGGATAGGGATAGGGGTAATGATAGAGATAGAGGTAGTGATAGGGATAGGGGTAGGGAAAGGGATAGGGATAGAGGATAGGATAGGGGTAGGGGTCGGGATAGGGGTAGGGATAGGGGTAGGGATAGAGGTTGGGACAGGGATAATGATAGGGGTAGGGGTAGGGATAGGGGTAATGATAGGGATAAGGGTAGGGGTAGGGATAGGGGTAATGATAGGGATAAGGGTAGGGGTAGGGATAGGGGTGGGGTAGGGGGTAGGGAAAGGGATAGGGATAGAGGATGGGATAGGGGTAATTATAGGGACAGGGGTAATGATAGGGATAGGGGTAGAGGAAGGGATAGGGATAGGGGTAATGATAGAGATAGAGGTAGTGATAGGGATAGGGGCAGGGATAGGGGTAGGGGTAGGGGGTAGGGAAAGGGATAGGGATAGAGGATAGGATAGGGGTAGGGGTCGGGATAGGGGTAGGGATAGAGTAAGGGATAGGGATAGAGGATGGGATAGGGGTAATAATAGGTACAGGGGTAATGATAGGAGTAGGGAAAGAGATAGGGATAGAGTAAGGGATAGGGGTAGGGTCGGGATAGGGGTAGGGGTCGGGATAGGGGTAATGATAGGGATAAGGGTAGGGGTAGGGATAGGGGTAATGATAGGGATAAGGGTAGGGGTAGGGGTAGGGGTAGGGGGTAGGGAAAGGGATAGGGATAGAGGATGGGATAGGGGTAATTATAGGGACAGGGGTAATGATAGGGATAGGGGTAGGGACAGGGTTAATGATAGGGATAAGGGTAGGGGTAGGGATAGGGGTAATGATAGGGATAAGGGTAGGGGTAGGGATAGGGGTGGGGTAGGGGGTAGGGAAAGGGATAGGGATAGAGGATGGGATAGGGGTAATTATAGGGACAGGGGTAATGATAGGGGTAGAGGAAGGGATAGGGATAGGGGTAATGATAGGGATAGGGGTAGTGATAGGGATAGGGGTAGGGGGTAGGGAAAGGGATAGGGATAGAGGATGGGATAGGGGTAATGATAGGGACAGGGGTAATGATAGGGATAGGGGTAGGGAAAGGGATAGGGATAGAGGAAGGGATAGGGGTCGGGATAGGGGTAGTGATAGGGTTAGGGGTTCAGCAGTGATTTAAAGTGGTCTTTAGACAAAAATGATTTTGAAGTTGGAACCTTTAGCACTGCAATATCTTACAGGAAGAAAACATTTCTTCCTTCACTTGGAAGGTCGGTCCGTCCAATGAGGACCTTTCAACGTCTTCATAAATCTGTTTTAGCTTTTACTCATTTACCTAATATATGGCAAAATGTATTGTCTCAATGCCATAGAAGGAGGAGAAGCATGGTGATTGGTGAACGGGGCATAGAATATATCAGAGGCCCCGATATACACGGAAGAGACGCTCGAGTATACGAACCCTTCCCCTAGTTGGTGGAGAGACACCATTCTTAGATTTCTTTATATTTCTTCCTGTTAGAATGCAATATGATGGCAGAGAGCAGAAGAAATGAGATCCATGGTGTGGCGGAATATGACCGACACCATGGTGGTGAAACTCAACCCACTGATTCTACCTGGAAGTGAAAAATCAAACACCATTGTGTATACATTTTGGCAACAGTCTCATTATAAAGAGTTTCTTTCCAAACCACCACCCTGCCATGTCCTTACCGTGTCCCTGCCATTTTCCTGCCGTGTCCCTGCTGTGTCCTTGCTGTGTCCCTGCCCCATGCCATGTTCCTGCCGTGTCGCTGCCATGTTCCTGCCGTTTTCCTGCTGTGTCCCTGCCGTGTCTCTTCCATGTCCCTGCCGTGTCTCTGCCGTGTCCCTGCCATGTTCCTGCCGTGTCCTTGCCGTGTCCCTGCCATGTCCCTGCCGTGTCCCTGCCATGTCCCTGCCGTGTCCCTGCCATTTCCCTGCCGTGTCCCTGCCATTTCCCTGCCGTGTCCCTGCCATTTCCCTGCCGTGCCCCTACCATGTTCCTGCCGTGTCCCTGCCATTTCCCTGCCGTGTCCCTACCATGTTCCTGCCGTGTCCCTGCTGTGTCCCTGCCATGTTCCTGCCGTGTCCCTGCCGTGTCCCTGCCGTTTTCCTGCCGTGTCCCTGCTGTGTCCCTGCCTTGTAATTGTAACATACATTGTAGTTTTCAATTAGGTCCTCTTAGCCAGGCAAATGAGGACTTGAAACAGGGTCAGCAGGGATTGGTCCGATAGCTTGAATGTGTAATGCTATGTGTAATGAGACAGAAGCCCCAGGGGGCAATCAATGTACACAATAGCCAGACACAGAACAATGGAGCCTTCTGGAGGGGGGGTAGCCTTAAGACAGGGCAGAAGACCCCCACTATGTAACAGATTCAAACACTTCAGAATTCCAAGGCCCATGACACAGTCCAACAGCCACAGTGGCACCCCGAACGGGTCAACTCGAGGATGTTGGAAAAGTAGTCTTAAGGTTCCAGGTCTGTCTGCCGGGATAACCGATCCGCCTTCCTGTTTTGAGGCCCTGGCCCATAATCGGATGGCAAGAAGCCGGCTTTTAATCCTCTCCAAAAGCCTTTGTCCTGGCTAGGTCTGTCACACATCTCCCCCTTTGGCAGGAGACTAACACAGGAGGAGACCTCAGACGGGTTGATTCTGAAGTTAGTCCATAGTTCCAGCCCCCCAATGCCAGTACCCCAAGTAAATTGTCCCAAACAGAGCATTACTCACCCAGCCAACCGCTGCCTTTCTCAGAGAACATACCCGCTGCTGGGGAGAGGCCGGCACTTGCCCTTCTCCCTGGAGTCCTTTCAGCCACTGGAGAGAAGACAGGGTGACTGGGCTCAGTCCATCATGCTGTTGGGGATCTAGGACAACTGCCCCCCACCCCTGGGGTATACCAGTGGAGACTGAAGTCCCATCCACTGGTGGCAGGTGAAAATCCCCCGGTGCTTGCAAAGCAAAGCTGACATCCTCCTGAATCAGTGCCGCACCATTTTCTGGGGTTATGTCAGTGAAGACCAAAGTCGCATCCACTACCACAGGAACTCACACTTCTGTTAGTGGAGAGCAGGGGCCCATGGCACTCTGCTCTGTTGCCAGTGATCCAGCTGGGAGTAGAAGCTTTACCACCTCAGCTTGTTGCTGGAGATAGGGGCCAACTGCCCCGGCTCCCTGGAACTCCACAGTTGTTTCCAGGGCTGGGCAGAGATTAGTAGCACTTTGCCCTGTTGCCAGTACTTGAGCTGGCGATGCATAATCCATAATATTCTCTGAACAGTTTATTAAGTCCATACATTCTGTAATTTATGGCTGAGGAGATGAGCCAACTGCCCTAACCCCCTGGAACTCCACATCATCAGCTTCGGCTTTAGGGATGGCAATCTCCATATTTTCCACTGCCGATTCATCAGCCAGGATTTCACAGTTATAAAGGTATTGTGTGCAGAATCTCGCGCCAATGAGGGGAAGGGGTGAAAAAATATATAATACGAAAAAGCTAACCCTAACCCTAGATAAATCAATGTGCTGAATTATAACAATTATGTACGTGGGATAGGGGCGCTAAAAGAAAATTAAATAAATAAGTGAATAGGTACAACCTATCCCAATATAGACATAAATCCTATTGCAAACTACTTAAAACACCTGCAATAAAATAGTGTACAATTACATATGAATTCAATAATAATGAACTAATAATTAAAACACCTGCAGTGAAATAGTGTACAATTGCATATAAATTAAATAATAATAAACAATATACAGTGAACCGTATTGTGACCATAAATAATATTGATAAATAGTAAAGTGCTCCGTGCTCAAATATCCATGTGATAGGTTCCACCTTCACCAATGGGACACCTCAAGTGGGGATGGATGGCTCCTTACCAGATGATGTTGACCTAAAATAAGGTCAATAGAGCTTGGGTAACAACACCTTTCCCATAGGGATTCCAATGCAGTTGACAGATACTTGCAGATATCATAAAGAAAAAGGAAGAACAGCTCCCATAGTGTAAAACTATTTAATAGGATGTAAAATTACAAATACACAGTGCCAAGTGGCCTCTTACTTGAATAAGTGCCCGTATCCCGGCACTGAGGCTGTGAGCTTGTATAATGTGGAGAAAGAACGAAAGCCGGCGTGCGTTCCACTGCTATTAGCCAGGAAACCAGATAACAGGATGTGGATAATCAATGCGTGCCCAGGTACCGCCTCGACGTACGTTTCGATATAATCGTCATCAGGAAGCGTACCTGGCGCACGCTAAGGGCTATTGATATAGGTCTGTCAATCACAATTCGGGGCAATTCGATACAACAACAGCCTCTGTTCCGGTTGTGGCAGCCATATATGAAATTGCGATATACAATCGTAACACAGAAATCAAAAAGCGCGATCGTAACCATTTCGATATACAATCGTGACAGCAGGTTCGAAACACAAAAACAAACTCAGGTGACAAACATATCCACAGATATTATATCAAATAAAAGTCCGTAGATACAAATGAGTAATGTCTGTCTCCAAACCTCAGTTTGAATGAAAAAACAAATGTGCATATACATACAAATAAAAATGCATGAATATTAACTGGGTAGTATCATCCTACAATCTAAATAGAAACAAACCCTTGTACATATGCTACTAATAAGTAATTAACATATCAATTACTATATTAATAAAACCAACTAGAATTCAAATATGTAAAATGTTAAAATATGTATTTTTAAAGTATAAAAAATAAATAAAATTTAAATCTTAGATTTAAATGGGCAATGCTGGACCTAAACATTTGTATTACATTAAAATGACCCTCTTTATTCATCAGTCAAAAAACAATTGAGGTCCAGCTCAATGTTGAGGCCCTGTGACCTCATCGTCCTGAGGCGATGGATCCACTGGGTCTCATTCTGGGATACCGCCTTAATCATGTCGGTTCCACGCCAATGATTGGTGATTCTATCTATCCCATAAAAAATGAGTAAGCTAGGATCCCTGTTATGATAGAGATCAAAATGTTTGGACACACTATGATCAGAAAAACCTTTTATAATGTTGGCCACATGTTCGTTAATTCTAATTTTGAGTTCTCGGGTAGTGCGGCCAACATATTGGAGGTTACAGGGACATACCAGTACATAGGTAACAAACTTGGAATGGCACGTGATCAATGGTTTGATGGTGTATTCCTGGTTGGTTACACTAGATTTAAATTTGTTAACCTTTTTTCCTTGCCTTTTTGTTTTTTTACACGATCTGCATCGGGTACAATAATGAAAACTGGACCCATCAAGAAAGGTAAGGGGTTTTGCCGGAGGATCTGGGACATTGGCTGCCACCATATTCCTCAGCCCTGGTGCTCGCCGGTATATAAAGGTAGGACGTGTGGGTAGAATTTTGGCCAAATCACTATCCTTGAGTAGGATTGGCCAATACTCTTTAATTATATTTTCTATATTCCTATATTGCCTATGATATCCAGACAGAAAAGGCACATCTTCTTTTCTTGGAGGTTTAACCTTACTTACTAATAAGGCTTGTCTGTCCATGTCCAAAACTTATTTTTGGGCCTTCCGTAGTTGGTTTGGGCAATAGCCCTTTTCTATAAATTTGGTAGTTAGTACCTCTGACTGTTGTTCGTAGTCCACTATATCATTACAGTTTCTCCGAATTCGCATAAATTGGCCCTTTGGTATGGCACCCAACCATTTGGGATGGCTTAAAGTAAGTCATAGTGTGGATCTGGTTACCTTGTTTTGTTAGGATGAGGTCCAAATAATGAATTGAGGTCTTGTTGAATTCAGCGGTGAAGCTGAGACCATAGTTATTGTTATTCATTTTAACTAAAAATTGTTCTAAGGAGAGTTGGGAGCCCTCCCATAGAAGTACAATATCATCTATACAATAACTATGGTCTCAGCTTCACCGCTGAATTCAACAAGACCTCAATTCATTATTTGGACCTCATCCTAACAAAACAAGGTAACCAGATCCACACTATGACTTACTTTAAGCCAACCGACCGTAACAGGTATGTACCAACCTCCAGTTGCCACCATCCCAAATGGTTGGGTGCCATACCAAAGGGCCAATTTATGCAAATTCGGAGAAACTGTAATGATATAGTGGACTACGAACAACAGTCAGAGGTACTAACTACCAAATTTATAGAAAAGGGCTATTGCCCAAACCAACTACGGAAGGCCCAAAAAGAAGTTTTGGACATGGACAGACAAGCCTTATTAGTAAGTAAGGTTAAACCTCCAAGAAAAGAAGATGTGCCTTTTCTGTCTGGATATCATAGGCAATATAGGAATATAGAAAATATAATTAAAGAGTATTGGCCAATCCTACTCAAGGATAGTGATTTGGCCAAAATTCTACCCACACGTCCTACCTTTATATACCGGCGAGCACCAGGGCTGAGGAATATGGTGGCAGCCAATGTCTCAGATCCTCCGGCAAAACCCCTTACCTTTCTTGATGGGTCCAGTTTTCATTATTGTACCCGATGCAGATCGTGTAAAAAAACAAAAAGGCAAGGAAAAAAGGTTAACAAATTTAAATCTAGTGTAACCAACCAGGAATACACCATCAAACCATTGATCACGTGCCATTCCAAGTTTGTTACCTATGTACTGGTATGTCCCTGTAACCTCCAATATGTTGGCCGCACTACCCGAGAACTCAAAATTAGAATTAACGAACATGTGGCCAACATTATAAAAGGTTTTTCTGATCATAGTGTGTCCAAACATTTTGATCTCTATCATAACAGGGATCCTAGCTTACTCATTTTTTATGGGATAGATAGAATCACCAATCATTGGCGTGGAACCGACATGATTAAGGCGGTATCCCAGAATGAGACCCAGTGGATCCATCGCCTCAGGACGATGAGGTCACAGGGCCTCAACATTGAGCTGGACCTCAATTGTTTTTTGACTGATGAATAAAGAGGGTCATTTTAATGTAATACAAATGTTTAGGTCCAGCATTGCCCATTTAAATCTAAGATTTAAATTGTATTTATTTTTTATACTTTAAAAATACATATTTTAACATTTTACATATTTGAATTCTAGTTGGTTTTATTAATATAGTAATTGATATGTTAATTACTTATTAGTAGCATATGTACAAGGGTTTGTTTCTATTTAGATTGTAGGATGATACTACCCAGTTAATATTCATGCATTTTTATTTGTATGTATATGCACATTTGTTTTTTCATTCAAACTGAGGTTTGGAGACAGACATTACTCATTTGTATCTACGGACTTTTATTTAATATAATATCTGTGGATATGTTTGTCACCTGAGTTTGTTTTTGTGTTTCGAACCTGCTGTCACGATTGTATATCGAAATGGTTACGATCGCGCTTTTTGATTTCTGTGTTACGATTGTATATCGCAATTTCATATATGGCTGCCACAACCGGAACAGAGGCTGTTGTTGTATCGAATTGCCCCGAATTGTGATTGACAGACCTATATCAATAGCCCTTAGCGTGCGCCAGGTACGCTTCCTGATGACGATTATATCGAAACGTACGTCGAGACGGTACCTGGGCATGCATTGATTATCCACATCCTGTTATCTGGTTTCCTGGCTAATAGCAGTGGAACGCACGCCGGCTTTCGTTCTTTCTCCACATTATACAAGCTCACAGCCTCAGTGCCGGGATACGGGCACTTATTCAAGTAAGAGGCCACTTGGCACTGTGTATTTGTAATTTTACATCCTATTAAATAGTTTTACACTATGGGAGCTGTTCTTCCTTTTTCTTTATGATATCTGCAAGTATCTGTCAACTGCATTGGAATCCCCATGGGAAAGGTGTTGTTACCCAAGCTCTATTGACCTTATTTTAGGTCAACATCATCTGGTAAGGAGCCATCCATCCCCACTTGAGGTGTCCCATTGGTGAAGGTGGAACCTATCACATGGATATTTGAGCACGGAGCACTTTACTATTTATCAATATTATTTATGGTCACAATACGGTTCACTGTATATTGTTTATTATTATTTAATTTATATGCAATTGTACACTATTTCACTGCAGGTGTTTTAATTATTAGTTCATTATTATTGAATTCATATGTAATTGTACACTATTTTATTGCAGGTGTTTTAAGTAGTTTGCAATAGGATTTATGTCTATATTGGGATAGGTTGTACCTATTCACTTATTTATTTAATTTTCTTTTAGCGCCCCTATCCCACGTACATAAGGATTTCACAGTTGTCAGCTGATATTTCCTGATAGTCCCAAAGAACGGGAGCCCCATCCTGCTCCTGAGCAGAGTCTAGCAGCTGTCTGTAGGCGATCTCCAGCTCCCATTTCTGAACGGCCAGGAACTCCAAATCTTCCTGTAACCAGTGCCCTTCCGAGACATTCAGTCTTCGCTCTCTGTGCTCCATTATTTCCTCCAAACGCCACTCCCGATCACTCCCAAAATCTAGGTCCTCGCACAGCCTCCAATACAATAATCCCAGGCCATCTGTTAGGTATGAGGGCGTACCTGGTCGTCAGAGCCTAGTCGCAGGAGGCGGCCTCTCGTACACTTCTGGATTTGGAACACGGAGCGCAGCGGGGTAAGAGTGCCTGGATGATGGCAGGAATCAGGCACGGCTCTGGTCCTTCCGGGCAGCTGAAGCAGAGGAAGAGAGTCAGTGACTCTGCTGCAGAAGCTTGCGACTCTGGAGCTGGTGCAGGAGCTAGCGACTCTGGAGCTGAAAGAGAGCCGTATTAGGACAGCGTGGGTTTAAACAGAAGCTGGGTCAGGCGAGCCGGGTCAGACACGTAGGCAGGCAGAGGGTTCAGCAGGCAAAACGTAGTTGGATTTCAGGCAGGGAGGTCTGGCAAAGGTAAACAGCAGTAGACGAGGTCAAGGCAGGCCAAGGTCGGGCTGGAGAGGTTCGGGTAGTCAGACGGAGCCGGGTCGGTACAGGAACAGATTCAATCAGAGTAACGGGTTAGATCAAACATACCCTGCAGATCAGACAGCAAGAGGCTGCTGCAGCTGGCTGGCTTTTAAACACACATTGGCGCCAAACTAGCGCTAATGTCTACGCGCCAGGGGCGTGCCGGCGCACAGATAAGGACAGCTGGTGTTGCTGGGCTGGCACTGGGGTACGTGCGAGCATTTGCACGTGCCGGGGACCAGTGGCAGATCCCTGACACCATCATAGTCAAAGCCTTCCATGGGTCTGTCATCCACTGACCACGAACACTCTTGGGCTACATACCACTGAAGGGCTCTGTAGCTATCCAGCTGCATCTCTGCCCGGATCAGCCTGCTTAATTCAGCTGTCCACTCCTGCTTTGGTTGTTCCCCCAATAACAGCATTCTTACTTCATACTGTGACCAGTACCTTACCAGTACAGTACCAGTAAGGGGAGAACTTTTCCCTGGTGT